>JAVGVS010000127.1:149822-427322 GCA_032718565.1 Distichodus sexfasciatus
TTATTATTATTATTATTATTATTATTATTATTATTAATTTTACTTTTTATTCCTGTTTAGAAGCAGGGCGTTGGGCAGGGGAAATAAAACAGCCCATATTGGAACAGTTAACGTTCTAGGGGAACGGACGGAGTGCTGTTTTTACTTCTTGGAGTGCGTGATGTAGCTGTTTTCGATGCACAGCACGATGTAGGAGTGCGAGCAGCTGCTGGGGGTCTGCTGGAGGAGCTGGCCGGCCTGCAGCGACGAGGCCAAGCCCATCACTGCGTGGTCAGACGTCCGCCACGTCTCGCAGTAGTTGTCGGTCTGTCGGTGGCCGTTCCCGTTGGAGCCGTGCCAGATCATCTTCTCTGGCCTGGAGAGAAGAGAGAGAGAGAGAGAGAACGTGATGTTGCAAGTAAATTCCCACGTTTGAAATAACTGTAAAAATTCCACAAAGCCAGGTGGAGAAACAATAGGACGGAGTAATGGTTTACGTCCTGCATAAAGGTGACCCGTGTGCCGTATAGAGCAGAAATGCTTATGCTTCAGTTTGGGAACAACAAGCTGAGAAAGAAGTATAATTAATTACGAAAACACGGGACATCAGATATGGTGGCCTTGTAGCAAAGTGAAGCGTGAACTAACAGGAAAAGCAAGGTTTAAATCAAATCGTTTGGTTCAATAACATTTTTATTTTTTAACGATTCACAAAATTTTAACGAAGTGCAAAGGGTGTTACTTAATTAGCGTTGGCCACTTTACAAACAAGTTCTCAAGGACGTTGCTTTCTTTTTATCGTAAGACATAATTATACGATGCTGCAACCGTCTGGCAGAAAAACACGGTGGAAAATGACTTTACGAGTGAAATTTGAGCCCTATACTGTATGTGCTACTGTTTTTGTCTTGCTATAAAACAGGAATGGGCATGGCTGATGGTGGGAATGGAAGTAAAGTTAAGAGTCTGAAAGACTGTTTGGACACGTAGAATATCATTATACTGGAAATACGTGTTGAATCACAATAAATGATGAATCCATATGGTTTCAGTAAAAATGTAATATAAAAATAAAAAATGATTGTATATGGTAAATATTTTAAGCCATTATATTGTATTCACATCACAGTAGATGTAATCATTAAATGGTTGGCTTGTTTGGCTATTTAAATGAATTTTTATATTAAATGTCAAAAATGGGCGGCATGGCGGTGCAGTGGTTAGCACCGCCGCCTCACAGCGAGAAGGTCCTGGGTTTGAAACTCCGGGGACGGCCGTAGGGTCTTTCTGTGTGGAGTTTGCATGCTCTCCCCGTGTTCGCATGGGTTCCCTCCGGGGGCTTCGGTTTCCTATGCACTATAGGTTAATTGTCAACTCTAAATTGCCCCCGTAAGGTGTGAATGTGATTGTGTGAGTGTGTGTGCCCTGTGGTGTGTTGGCGCCTGCCCAGGGTTGTTCCCCGCCTTGCACCCGTGAGTTCTCCGGTAAGGCTCCGGTCCCCTCGCGACCCCAGTTGGTATTAAGCAGCTCGGAAAATGAGTGAATGTCAAAAATCAGCATTTTTCTTGCTTAATAAGAAAAAGATATTTTTGTGGATTAGTTAGAGAAATAAACATATTAACTAGTAAATATTAAAATGAGGCACAAAACACCTCCTTTAAGGAAAACCTTAGGAATATCTAATAGAAATCAGTCCAAATTGAACTGAGCTGTTGTGAACTGGAACTGAATCATTCATTCATTCATTCTCAGAGCTGCTTAATCCCTATCGGGGGTGCAGGGACCGGAGCCTATCCCGGGAGCTACGGGGACAAGGCGGGGAACAGCCCTGGGCAGGCGCCAACACACTGCAGGGCACAGGAACTGAATCAAATTTGGAATAATATGTTGACACCCAGCCCTCTTACAAACGCAAGATCTGCTTTATAGCTGATGTTGGCACAACAAGCAAGGCTAAAGAATCCTTCAAATAAATATAACCAACATGTCTGATATCATCTGTTTATAATACAAAATGAAAGTAATCTGATTATGTAGATAGATAAGTGAACTCACCAGGCGCTGTCCCTGAGAATGTCTCTGCCATCAAACGAGTAGATGGGAGCGTTGCTCTTCATCCTGCCTTCCGAATCGCCAAACAGAGACTCCCAACTGCTGAAGAGCACTTGGTCCTGCAGAGACGATGATGATCAACACAGCAAAGATGAGACACAAAGCAGATGAAATGGAGAGAGAGTCCGTGCTGCTCAGTTCCACCGCATCCACACTAATCTGCCCATTTCAGTAAGCAGAGGGTGAAAATTTACTGAAGAAAAGCAATATGGTACAGCATCATAGCAGGGAATCTTCAATCTACACTGGTATATTATTATACTATTTAAATGTCTTCATTTTGCTTAAGAACAAATTGGAGAAAATTTCTGAATGAGAACCAATCTTTTTCTGCATCAACCAGAACCAAGGTGGATCCTGGATGATGCTGCAGAACTTTTCTGCACCAGCATACTCACTACACTTTCGCTAATGTGTTAAAGATGCAGCAGAGAATAAGACATAAAGGAAAATTAGGAGGTTAGATTTAAAAGGGTCATGGTGGGTTTAGTTTAGTAGGACATCAGGGTTTCACCCCAAATCTTTTAGAAAGATGCCCAGGGATCTTTTATGAGCTCAAAGAGTCAGGACTAGGGGTGACGACTTAGAACTGTTTGCAACTGATCAACTCCATCGGAATTATCGTTATCGAATCTTCTTAACGATTCTCATTTCCCAACATGACGTGGTCCAGTTTTCCCCGAGGTTTGCATCGCGGCACATTACGTCACACTCTCTGCGACATAAACTTCAACAAGGATTCGTAACGCATCAATATTATTTTTCGTGATGTAAACACACATGCTGTTTGTTAGCGCACACGATTCTCACAGGGAAGTCCAACATTCACTAAAACGTTCCAGTTCAGTCAAATCGTCGCATTTATTACAAACAAAACCTATGTTTTAGCTGATAAATAACAAAAGCAACCAGCGGTCTACTCACAGTACAGTCATTTACTTGATATTTATTTATTCCTGACGCGCGTCCACAGCGCTATTGTGCCACGGCTCTCATATGGAACGTCCTGATGGCAAAAATGTACTTCCCTCCCAGAAATGAGTCAAAAATGAGTTATAGGCCAAAATTACTGTAGTCCATGTGCTCAAAAATTGCCAAAACTTTAGTATTTCTTCATTTTCCATTCATTTGAAATTGATCCCCATTCTATAATGTTAGAGTAAAAAACAAATATAGACAAATGCATTATTTGTTATCAAATAAATTTATTCTATATCCAGATGGATTCCAAATTTCAAGGGACTAAGCTATAGAATTTCTCTGCATAATAAAAACAATGAATATGAATGAGCTCATGTTCACAGTCTTGTGCAGACATCATTTTGAGAAAATAAAATGGTCGCTTTAGGTGCAGAAGACTGTGCAGAACTTTTTTTTTGCACTCAAAAAACTACTCAGGAATGGCATTTATATTGATAAAATCGTGTTAATTCCCATCCCTAGTCATGATCTCGTCTTTATGTCTCATGTGAAGGCCAGATCCACTTTACAGCACATATTGTACATAAGTTTGTTCTTAGGTAAGATTGTAAGAAAAGTCTACATTCCTAAAACGTTCTTATAATCCTGAATCCCACTGACTTCGTAAATTACTTCATAAACTAAAGAAGAAAGTACAAAAATAAGAAAACAGTGGGGAATGCCAGAATCTTGCGTAAGTGGGTGTTAAGAATCAGTTTCTCCTGAAGAACAGTTGGTAAATGAGGCCCCGTGTTCTCAATCTCACGGAGAACTTGGAGCTGATGTAGCTATTGGTACTAACGTAACATTGACAGCGTTGTACCTTGAGGTTGACGATGGGCAGAGTGTCTCTGTCAGACTTGCGGACGATGCTGTAGAGATCCTGCAGTCTGGAGGAGAGGAAGGCCCTGAACGTTCCCTTCAGGCCGGCGGCCCGCGCTTGCTGGAAACACAGGAAGTCTGCACCGCGGATCCCCCTCATGTTGCCCACCTGATGGCTGTTCAGGGCGATCAGGTGCAGCTGTTCACACAGAGAAAACACAGGGACATCAGATATGCGGGTTTCAGGAGAGCAAAAAGCAATGAAAATAATAGTGAATAACAGTCACACATGGGGTTTTTGGTGCTGAGCAATACAACATTAAATTTAAAATGGATTATGATTATTAGGGGTCCAAGCACGTAGTCCAACCACAGCCTAAACCGTACGTTATAACGAAACCCTTTGGCGGACTGAACAGGATTGTGTGTCGGAGTTCAGCGATGTCCGTCTATAAGTGGCGCTATTACAAACCAGTATATGTTTTAGCTTTGAAATTTTTCCCCTGATTCCCTGGAAGCTTCCGAATCCTAATGGTTATGACCCCGCCCCCTTTCTACTTGGCGAATTTTCCCACCATTTTGTAAAAACTAAATAGTAAAATGAACTCCTCCGATACTGTTTGTCTGATTCTCACGAAACTTGGCATACTTCTTCTAGGCTCTGTCAAGGTAAAAGGTTGTGTACAGAATTTTGATAACACAAAGCATTACAAAGTTATGCATCAATTCATATTCTAGTTATGACCCATAATTACTCTAAAGTCTTTATCTTTTCAGAAAAACATCCAAACAAAACCAAACTTGGCAGACTTCATGTAGATCAATGTATATCTGATACATGTTAGTATCTCAAGAACCGCTCAAGATAAAAATCTGAAATTTGGTAGACTTCATCTATCTATCTTCATTCATCTACCAAGTCAACTCCTAAAATATGGCTATGATTGTTTAAAGGGGGCACGGCCTATTACAATGACTATACATTGCCATACTTTTCACGTAGTACAGTCTACACTCTATACGTTTGGGAGAAACCCTTTGGACTTCTGATGTGGGATGATCCTTTGACCATACGCATCAACAAAGACACGTCCACCAGAACTATCTGTACTTTAGGTAGCGGAGCCTCCCAATTTGTTAAATGTATATATGTATAGCATCAGAGGGTTATATAAACATATTTTTAATGCATTAATTCTTTCCAAACCAAAAATCAATATTGACTGAGTATATGTACTTGTTTTGTCAGTCAAGAAAAGTAGACATGGCACTGAATGTAGCGTCTTTGAATATTTTCTTGCATCGTAGGACATCCATCTTAAATATAAAATAGGTTCAAATAGCAAAACAAAAGAAGGCGGTAGAATCGGAGCTCACCGCCGGTCCAAACGTGTGTGTGTGTCCCTCAGGCTGATGAACAGGAGCACTGGGCCTGCGCGCGGGGGTGATGGGATACTGCTCGGGCTGCACTACGCCGTACCTCTGGTCAGTGTGGGGCGGGTACCTGGGGTCCGGGTAAGAGGGGTAGCGAGTGTCGTAGCGAGTGTCTGGGGCGGCGGGCCCCACGTTGGGGGGCGGATGCGGGGGTCTCTCCGCCGGCTGGGCGACCGTCCCGCTGTGGGAGAGGTGTTCGGCCCCGTTGTTAGCCGAGTGGTCCTGGGAGTAGTGGACCACGGGGGGAGGCTGTACGGCTGCCACCTCATTGTCCTGCAGAAAGTCGATGTGTTGATGAGACGATGTTATGACTTCATGCCATAATAATCAATCAATAATCAATAAGGCCCATTAGTTCATATCATACTTTTCATACTGTGAACTTTGCACTATTGTTCACTGTACGGTTATTTATTTCAATCCACAGCATGCATCACCTACTTCCGGAATTTTCATGTCCTGACTTCTTTCTTAGCTAAACTCCTAAACGCTTAAAGTACGCTTGCACCATCCTTAAAAACGTCATTTTTTCAATGTGTACATTGTTATGTATATTATCATTATTAACAGAATTTTAAAAGTATTAACAACTTTAAACATCAAAATAATCATCATGGGAAAGATAATGTCAGTCAGAGTTTCTGATTGTCGGGTTCTATTAATGTTTTGATTAGTAGCCTGACCCTAAGTATCACCTAAAGCTAAGAAGCTGATCCTTTGATTCGCCACCGGCTGCGTATTTAAATGTTAATGTACTTTCTCTAGCATTAACCAAAGGGCACAAATTTAGCACACTCTTTGTTCTGACGTGGGACTACTTACCGAATCTCTGTAGAAGGGGCTATAATCTCCAAGCTGCAAGTAAGAAGAATTTGGTATTGAAACACGAGTCAAAGAAATACCGCTCTGCTCTTATGTCAATGGAATGGATTTATTTCTGAGGAGTTATTTTCTCCTAATAATACAGCTCAGGAATAAAAATTAAGAGACCACATGAAATGTTTCTCTCTCTGGTTTTATGGTGTATCACTATGTAGCAATATCAAAAATCTACATTTTATATTCTTTTAACCACATTTAATTGTAAAAAAAAAAAAAGTCATTCAGGACATTTTTTTGAATGGCAAGTTTATGTAAATGTTATGGCCAAAGTCCAGGGGGGCCATAACAGTAAAGTGCTTTGTGACAATGACTGTTGTTAAGAGTGCAATATAAATAAATTAAGATTTTAATTTTCATTTAAAAAATAATAAAAATGGAACAGCCAAACTGTACTGCAAATTGCATAATGTCTCATTCACCAATGTCTTCTTTTTATTTACTGAATTGGAAACTGAAAGTTAAAAGATTATATAGTATGATATGATTAGAATTGAAGAAAGCCTAACCTAATGTTTTTGCACAAACAGAGATGCAACAAAATTTGCATACGAGTGCTTGTGAGTGCATTCTGTTTTTGCATAGGAACAAATCTTAAATCTTTGGTGAATTTCTGAATCTTTGAGAAAACTGCATAAGTGGGTTTTACAAATAAATTTCCTCTGAAAAACAGCTGGCGAATGAAGACCAGTTTTTTTATGATATCCACATTAATTTCATCCTGTTGAAACCTGATGTTAAGGGCTACAGCAGCAGGTCACACATCTTTCCTCATTTTCCTCAAGTTTGGATCATCTGATCAGATAATCAGATCCTTGTTAAGCTGAATTCTGTTTTGGAATTCAGCAGATACTGCATGTGGAATAGAAGTGTAAAAATGTGACTGAAAAATATAGAGTGGTCTCTTCATTTAAGACCTAAAAAGCTGTAGGTGAAACTGCAGCAGTGTACCATGACTTGTCTGACGCCGTCCCGCACTCTAATGTAGAGATCGCTCTTGTCCACTACGTAGATGAGCGTGCCCTCTGACTGTCGGGGTGCTGTTGCTAGCATGATGTCGTACGACCTCAGGATCGCCACCTAGAGAAGAAGATAAGACATTACACAGAGGAAGAGTTTGGGCACGCAAGCTTTATGGTACGATTTCAGTATGGAATAAAATTTGCATATAAGCATTTGCTTTATAAAATGGCTTCCCTGTGCAAGTGTTTTGACACCAATTCACTAATTAATTGTCATAAACCTTTGACTGGTTTTACAAGGCATGAGCAATATTTTACAGAATATTTTAAAGGATGTCTTTGAGCAAGATGGTGGGCTGTACGCTGTAAAAACATCCTCTAATATGTGCACGTTTATGCACAGTACCTTTCTCATGGATACCTTTAATTTTGGGAATTTGAACCAGCAACCCTCTGATCACAGGATAACTCCCTAACTGCATATCCACTGCCCAAAAGCTCCAAGAAACAAATGTCACTGAGGTGCACTAGATGAAGCGTTTGTAGAACACAAACACTAGCTACCCTTCTGGTTCTTAAAAAATATGAAAGTGGGAGATTATTTGTCATTGTGAACACAGCACACCACAGCACGGCACACAGTGCACCACAAAAATGTGACCTCTGCACTGTTATCTTGATCATGAGTACCTCAGTGGTACCTTTACTGGTTCGGGGTTTCGAATCATGAGGCGAACTCGCTAACCGTTAAGGTACCAACTGCCCCAATATTCTAAAGTATGTAAGAGTAATTTGATTTTTTACTTGGGCTAGGACTGCTAACATGTCAGCACACACCATTAATCTGGGAATGCATTAAGAATTTTTTACACAAATTGATCAAACTTCCACCAGTAGCTCCAGCGCAGATGTTTATTTGACTAAAACATGGTTCATACTTGATGTCTTTATACTTATACATATCTGCATACATTTATTATCAAATTTTTTATTAGTAGCCTTGTTCACTGCATCCACATAGTTTTGAGATATACATGTGGCAGTTTGGACTCTCATGATATGTCACAAAGGCACAAATAAGGTCACGACTGAAAAGAAATCCCTTTGTGTACTCGGTAGAAAATTTGGTTTTAACAAGTATCCAGATGGAATATTAGATTAAGATATGGTGACGAATTTCCCCCCGAAGCACAAGCAGCCTCTACAGCAGACTTTACTTTGTAACTGTTCTTTATCTGCTAATTAAACAGTTCGTTATGAACATTATGGGCAATAACACGGCATTCCTTAACATGCATTTCTTTAATCCAGCAAAACATATTGATTATTCCACAAACTTATTGATTAATTGTGATTAATCAAGATAACTGCTGTGATTAATGCATAATGTATTGATGCCCAGCACTATTTTTTATACGTTTAGGTGCCGATTTAGTTCTTGGACTTGCCGGATAACAAATAAAAAGAAGAGACACCTTATATTTTTGTTAACATTAACGCATGACTTACACGCTGCTGATGCAGTCACTTTATTCAAACAGAACAAACTGTTCAGTGTAAAATTACTTAATAAGCTCTTGCTGCGCGTGTAAATATTCTCTCCTACTCTGCTACTCACCCCAGTGTTCTGGCCCGGCAGGCCAGGTGGTCCGGGGGGACCAGGAGGGCCAGGAATGCTGAGCGCTGAATACGGAAAAGCATCAAATGTCAAACTCAAAGGAAGGGAAACATACTATAGGTCAAGCTAAACGCTGAAACAGCTTGTATTTTAAAATACATATATTAAGAGCTTTTGGAAAGAGTTATTTTCAACTCACAAGGTCTGTAGGGTCCAGGTAATGAAGGGGAACCAGGTGGGCCGGGAGGACCAGGTGGTCCTGGGTTTCCTTTTTGACCATAGCCAGGAGGACCTTGTGGGCCCTGAGGGCCTGGGGGCCCTCTAATGGATTCTCCTTTAGGACCCTAAAAAGTGTACATTTGTTTAATACAATGGCATAATAAAATAGACAGACATGATTCAGAGCGCCCCCTAGTGGCCCAGCATCTATTAAACCTGAAGTTTGTTGGGATTTTGTTTTTTTTTAAACCATCTTCTATAGTTCTTACAGGGCTTCCGGGTGGTCCTGGTGGTCCCTGCACACCTCCATAACGAGGATCGTAAAATCCACCACCTGGCTCGCCTTTCTCCCCTTTCAGTCCTGCCTCTCCACGCTCACCCTTCAGTTCGTTCTGTGAGCACACAACACACACAGTACACACCCGCTGAGTTCACACAGTACACAGTCTGGTGAAAAAAATCCAGGAAGTTCAAAGCAGAATGCCTCCTCATAATTAATCACACAGAAGGAAAACGTGAAAAGACTTTGAAGCAAGGCTTTTTCACCTCTGATGGACACAGAACTGAGAAATTCACTCACCTTCAAACTGTAAATGTCAACGTTGCCTACAAAACAAGAAAATACGAATTGATATGATTATTTCTTGGATATTAGTCACACTGGACGTGCATCCCAACACTGAGTCTGAAAGTTCTGAAGTGTAATTACTAGGGGTGGAACGGTTCTCCAAATCTTCGTTTTTTGAGTCACGGTTCATTTTTTGTGGAGGAGAGTGGTTATGATGGATCCTCCCAACGTAATGTGTAATATTTACCAAATATGGGGTGCAATGCAGTAAATAGGGGTGGTAATGGGCTGGGTTGATCACGCTTCTGTCTTTCCAATATGTGATTGGAGACGTGGATGTTTGCATCACAATTTTTCAGCAACACTGAGAACCGTAAGACCCCTTCTAACTGCTCTGATTTGACTGGATTGGTGGGAATTTACCTGGCAGTCCTGGAAATCCAGGAGCTCCACGATCTCCTTTTTCTCCTTTTATAGCTACCGACCAAGAAAAGTTCAGAAGTTAACAGTTGTGTTATTTAGCTCTCAAAAAACTGATCCAGACCCCGCAGGAAAGAGACAGTGACTCTGAGTAAGACATTTACCATAATATGCCCAACATCCCTCCCCTCAAGATAATACAAGCAGTGCCTGAAATTATGCCATTTTTATTAAATGGTATTATTTGTTCAATTAGCCAAGTGGTGGTAGTGTACTCTTATACAGGTGTCTCAGAATCTTTTCCATTACAGGTAAATAACAGATTCCAAGCAGAAGAATTGTGTCGTCACCCTTCAGGGAAGGACGGATGCCAAAAGGATGCAAGCTGTTCAACATCCAAAGAAGACTACATAATAATTACAAAATACACAAGTGATGCGCACTGATGGATTAAGAGGTCTAAAGGGAAACCAGCATAAAATAAACTACGCTATCAACTATCCCCACTGACCGGACACATTTTTTAAATTGAGATTTGGGTTTAATGATGGCACAAATGCATTGCTTGACAAACGGACGACATAATAACAAAAATAATGAAATAAAGCAGAATATATAACATTCCTTAAGTAATATCAGACTTCTTGGTAGTTGTACCATCAAAACAAACTACATTATGGTCCAAGAACCATAACATGTATTCTACACAGTGTAAAAATCTGTTTTGTTACACCACCATAAGTGAGCACCCTAAAAAGCAAACACAGCCAACCCAAATATCAGGGTGTAGGTAAATAACAATTTGCCACTGGGTAGATTTTTTCAAACAGTACGGATATTAATGCAATTATGCAGAACAGCTCACCTGGATTCGGCCTTCCGCTATCTTCATATCTCTGAAATGAAGGGCAAAGAGATATGGAATCTAATCATGCTGCTGCTTTGAAAACAGTCACGATAATAAAGACTTGCGCCAGTTCGCCTGTTTCGGCACAAAAAAGTGCTTCGAGCAACTTTCATGCATGAATCAAAGTATAGACATGAAGAAATCGCATGACTACCATGTTCTAAAATCACAGGAAGGGACTAAAGGGTGAAAAGGAGAGAAAGAATCAAGGCTGTGTAAAGATGCTTTGGCAGTTGACCGAGCTGTTAAAGTGTTGGTTGTTGAATTAATGTTTAGGTCAAGTTAGAGACTGGCTATTCACAAAAAAGTATTAGCACAGTTCTACTTAATGGAGACGTCCCCTCCATTAAGTAGAATGACAGCATCAATGTGAAGTCGCCTTCTGACCAATATAGGGATTGAGAGTATTAATGGAGACGCCTCCTTGTGGTCAAAATAGGGAATGACAGCATTAGTGGAGACGCCCCCTGTGGCCAAAATAGGGAATGACAGCATTAGTGGAGACGCCCCCTGTGGCCAAAATAGGGAATGACAACATTAATGGAGACACCCCCTTGTGGCCAAAATAGAGAAAGGCAACATTAATGGAGACACCCCCTTGTGGTCAAAATAGGTAATGACAACATTAATGGAGACATCCACTTGTGGCCAAATAGGGAATGACAGCATTAATGAAGACGCCCCCTGTGGCCAAAATAGAGAAAGGCAACATTAATGGAGACACCCCCTGTGGCCAAATTAGAGAATGACAACATTAATGGAGACACCCCCTTTTAGCCAATATAGGGAATGACAACATTAATGGAGACACCCCCTTGTGGCCAAAATAGAGAATGACAACATTAATGGAGATGCCCACTTGTGGGCAAAATAGAGAATGACAACATTAATGGAGACGCCCCCTGTGGCCAATATAGGGAATGACAACATTAATGGAAACACCCACTTATGGCCAAACAGGGAATGACAGCATTAATGGAGACGCCCCCTTTTGGCCAATAAAGGGAATGACAACATTAATGGAGACACCCCCTTGTGGCCAAAATAGAGAATTACATTAATGGAGACGCCCACTTGTGGCCAAAATAGAGAATGACAACATTAATGGAGACACCCCCTTTTAGCCAATATAGGGAATGACAACATTAATGGAGACGCCCCCTTTTAGCCAATATAGGGAATGACAACATTAATGGAGACGCCCCCTTGTGGCCAAAATAGAGAATGACAACATTAATGGAGACGCCCCCTTGTGGCCAAAATAGAGAATGACAGCATTAATAGAGACAAACCCTTGTGGAAATGACAAAAAAGAAGAAGTAGAGGAAGAGGAAGGAAGAGAAGAAGAAGCAGAACAAAGTTATTCAGCAATTACAATAAAAACACTTACACTGAACCTGTCCAGTGGCACCACAGGGCCGGGGGGACCAGGGGGTCCAGGAGGGCCGGGAGGACCCTGGAAATGATAGCCTTATTAGAAAAACTGACACGTTTAACAAACCCCTACATTGACTTTTTTATACATTTCTCCTTACAGGGTAGCCATATCCGGAGCCAGAGCCGGAGCCCGGCTCTCCTTTTTCTCCTTTATATCCATTCACACCTGGACGACCCTGCAATTACACAACCAAAGTGTTCAGCTGCTGCAGTCCTGTCATTGTCTGCAGTGGGAAACTCACGCTAGTAGTAATGATGTTTAGAAACATTCGGCTTTAGCACTCACAGGTCTGCCTGGCATTCCGATCTCGCCCTTCATGCCGGGAGGACCATACGGCCCCTGTAAAAGCGCACAACCAGGGAGGAATGTTAATTACAACGTTGACACTGTCATTTCATCAAACCAGAATTTGCGCACTGAAAAAATGTGTCACACTCTTACCAGAGGTCCAACTGGTCCAGGAGACCCCCTGTCACCCTATGGGAAGCAAGAGCAAAAAATGGAAGAATTGAATAATTTCGGCAAATTACAAAGCAAACCTCTAAGAAACATCAGAAGCAGAAGTTCACTCATGGGCATCACCCAAGCAACGGCTCACCTTGGGGCCTCCCAATCCACCAAGATAAAGTGGGCTTCCATCAGGTCCTATAACCACACCTGATTCTCCCTTCTCTCCCTGCAATCAAGGAACACACACTGTGTAATTCTGAATGTTTCATTAGAAATGAGATTTTGTTTGTGATGTTTGGTCCCCCCAAAAATCAGTTTATGTGCCGCTAACCTTTATGCCATAACCTGGAGGGCCTGCGTCCCCTCTATCTCCCTTCGGTCCCATCGGGCCCTGTTTCAACACAGCAATAAAGTGAAAGTGAGTGATTATTTGTTGTTGTGAACACACCACAGCACAGCACGCAGTGCACCACAATGTAATGTGACCTCGGCAGCTGACAAGGGCAGCGCTCGGGGAGAAGTGCTTAGGGGCGGTACCTTGGTCATGAGTCAAAAGTGAGTCAAAAGTAAGTCAAAGCAAGTCGAAATAAACTTTGGCATCTCTACTGTATACAAGTATACAGACTCGAGATGACGTGGCTCCAGCTTCCACAGTACAAAAAGACAAAGTAAGGCTCACAGAGTGAGCAATATTTAAATAATAATACAAATAAGGCACATAGAGTAAGCAAAAATAAAGTCTATAAAATATAAGATACAAAAACTAAGCACCTCAGTGGTACCTTTACCAGTCCTGGGATTTGAACCAGTAACCCTCCGATCATGGGGCGAACCCCCTAACTGTTACACTAACCGTTATATAACCAAAAGACACACTAAAGGCACACTTACTGGGAATCCGGCTTGACCAGGAGGTCCAGGTACGCCCTGAAAACAAGAGCAGTTAGATTAGAATAACAAAATATAATGTTGTAGAAGCTTCCGCCCAGAATACTACAGCTGCCACACATTCCCAGTGTTCTTCTGAGACACTCTCTAAGTACACAATCAGAACGTAATGCGGTTAGTTGCAGTACCATGATTGCAGTGTATTCAAATTTTGAACGATATGAACATGGCTGAGCGTTTCAAGGAAGTGAAAGTATATACAGTATATGTGAACAAACATCATAAAAATAGGAAGCAAAAATAGGGATTTCTGTTCTTGAGGTATTGGAACATCTAAACGTGTATGCGAGAACACACAAAGACACACTGCTAAACACCCAGGACTCTGTCTCTTAGCTACACACACACATTCAACTCCAAACACCTGTTTCAGCCTTCGCTTCTCATGGAGCGGTTCACAATAATAGCAAGGTTAGAAATTAAGGCAGTCTGTCAAATTGATGGCTTTCCCAGTGGGAAAAAGAAGATGGCATTTCGGAATGAGTGGTTATAATAGGATCATCACCAAACACATGTGAAAGGCCTACTGTGAAGCCAGTTATGTGCTGTGTCTGGAAACAGCTGTCAGCACCATTATGAAATTATCGGCGTCAGACTGAGATGATCTGATTCAGTCTCATTTTGGGAAATAAAATAAATATCACTTTCTGAACTTCTAAAGCAGGAAAAATGCAGACTTGTAAATCATCTAAAAGGCACTCACCGCAGATGTATCAACCACAGCGTCATGCTAAAAAACACAGACAAGTCACAGTTATTCAGAGAATCTCCACATAGACTGAAAATAATGATTTGGTTATGAATTTGCATTAGTTCCATTTTAAATATTTTATGATAATTAAATCAATGCTATTATTTATTTATTTTTACTTACACCATCAGCGGTTCGATAGATGATTTGCCCTGGAGGTCCAGGAGGCCCCCGTGGGCCTGGAGGTCCGGAACCATCGCGACCTGCCTCACCCTGTTTAACAAAAACAGAACCACTCAGGATTTGGATAATGGCAACCTTTCTCTTTCTCTTGCTCTCGCACACAGGCTTGTAAACACCTGAGGAAACACTCACCTTCTCTCCTCTGTCTCCGCGTTGCCCCTATAGGAAACAACAGACACATGAACACACTTTATGAAGTTTTTGACAGTGATGCATATCTCAAAAGAACAGAGCCCTAAGCCAGAGCTGACTAGTTTCAGTGATTTTGGCACCAATTCCATCCAGAACACGATGAACATTTCAGGTCATACCATGAGTGTCATGCATTATTATGATATGGTAAACAAACATGGCAGGCTCCTTTGCATACCTGTGGTCCTGGAAGTCCAATCAGACCAGGTTGACCACTTACTCCCGGAAGCCCCTCGCTGCCTCTCTCTCCTTTCTGCCCAGGATTTCCCTACATAATGCAAAGCACCCGTAAATTACACAAACAAATCAATATAATATCAATGCAATGTATTTTAATGAAAACATAAAAGATGATTTACCGGCACGCCTGGAATTCCAGGCAGACCCTGAAAGTGAATCACAAAGTGAGAAAATGACAAAGGGTCAAAGGCTAATAAAGTAAGCAAGGCAAATGAGTAACATTAGAAATGAACTAAGAGAGACAGTCTCACAGCTGCAATCTTGATTTGACTAAAAAAAATTCTGCCAGGGACCTGGTTGAGTTTTAAATCCTGGTTGAGGTTTTTTTTGTGCAGAGAGACAATTTTAGGAAAAATATTCTCAAAGTGGAGCTGGAAACATTAACATGTTAATCACTGCAATTAATCTAGAAACAAATATCTTACATTTCTTAAAACACAAGATAATTTGGCTCAGACTTCCATTAGTACCTCTGACACAGAGGTGTTTATCTGAATGAAGCGTGGATTGTACTAAAGATGACACCGATCCGATACGTGGATCAGATATCGATCCGATAATGCCTTAAATAGCCAGATCGAGTATCAGTGGCACTGGGCTGATCTATGTAAATGCACGCAGGTTCAATTGGTTATGCTTGGGAAGTGGCACTGCGGTAAAGCTGGTTTACTGTTCAACATGCGTGCAAATTTGTCTTACATATTGATATGTCAATGAGCAGAACAAACAACGCAACACACTACAAACCTAAAAGTGAATCACGTGATTATACTGTTTAATTTCCTCAACAACAGCAGCTCTCGCTCACAATCTCTGTGTTGCTGATGGTTTTAGCACTGCAGGATTAAAGATGTCACAAAATTACAGAACTGTGTTTAAACTAATAATTTTAAAATGTTATTTTAATAATAAATTTACGTTGTTTTAGTTAAGAAAACGGTATATAAGTCGAGTATTTCCCTAAGCATAACAGAATAATCTTAGTCATGTTTTCAGACATTTTTAAAGCGTTATTTTCAGTTTTCTGTTTAAAAAAAGACTCAGAGACTGTATTGGATTTGTACTGTATTGGCAGATATCCAAATTTACAATATCAATATCGTATCGGACATAAGCAAAAGTGGCATCGTGCCATGTTTAGTTTATACTTAAGAGGCTCACGTTTGTATGAAAAGTAATTGTAAAGCAGATTTGAGTGACTGAAAAGTACAAATGGTTGAGGAGAAAACCAAAACGTACTCCAGTTTTGTGTCATTTACATTTAAAATGAATTTAAATTTAGAATAAATTCCAGTGGAGTTTGAAAGCGTATATGTGTATGTGTGTATTGGAAGGAGTGGGGTCGAAAATATTCTTATCCACAGAAGTGGGGTCTTGATGGAAGTGTGGGGACCATTTTACTGAGAAGTCACTAACCTGAACTCCCTGAGGTCCTCTGACTCCAGGTACGCTGCTGAATGCACCTACAGCAGAACCCTCCATGTCATCCTGAAAAACAGAGGCAGACCTTGTTTTCATAATTTGTTTGGTACCCTAAGAATCCAATCACTGTTGCGATTTGGTGAATGAACAAAAAAGTCAGTAAGATCAGTAAGATATTCAGTAAGATCTCAAAACTCACAAATCCAACACGGAAACTGGGGCCTGGGGGCCCGGGAGGCCCTGGAGGTCCCACAGGTCCCATGGGTCCAGGAAGTCCAGCAAGTCCACTCTGTCCTGGTGGTCCAGGAGGTCCATGAGATCCCATTGCACCCTGGAAGACCAAACAGGAATGGGATTGAAGGAGTAGGGGCCTACAGATAAAATTTTGAGGCACCTACACAGGCAAGGTGCACGCCTTAAAACAACAGTTCAAATGTCTCAAAAGTACATTAATAAAGTACTATTAAGAGCAGCATCTGTAATAGGTTGAGGACATAGCCTGCATTTTTTCATGTTCATGTTTGTCACTTAGTGTAGACAGCACATCCTGCTTACAACCAATTTTTTAAAGATTAGCAAGAATGCACATCATGCAAGAAATAAACACATAATGAGAAAACATGCCATGTAGCTGCTGGAGGGAGGAGAAAATTAAAGAAAAAGATAAAGGGGGAGCGCATAACTAACATAAGATCCAGGAAAAAGGGACAAACAGGGGAAGCACATTAGGCTGTCCCTCCAGGATTTCGCTGGCCATTTTTGAGATTGTTGCAGCTTAAAATGCCTCAAAATGTTTTTCTTAAGAAATGCATGTAAGGTTGGGATGTTTTTAAGCGTTTTGTTGCAATAAGGTTGTGGGAGCAAGTCAAAGTTGCGGAAACAATTTGCGATTTTCTCCTTTATAATTATTCATTAACAACTAATTAAAATGAAACCACTGCACGCTCTGCGCTGTGTTGGTGCCCGCCCAGGGTTGGTGACGTAGAACTAGGGGAGAAATCTAAACGGCTTGTTTAAGCACACGATTTCTGAGATTCATAAATTAATACTAACACAATTGCCATTTTTTTAAATCAAACTTACAGTGTGTGTAGAGGCAGTACAGACCCAAATGGATGTCCAAAGAACAGAAAAAAGTGAATTTTTTCATAATATGGGGCCTTTACCTGTGTAGCTACAATACCTGGTGAAAGGACGTTCACCATAAAATGACATTTTCATATCAACAAGATATCATAACTTTAACAATGGACAATAAAATGTCAATTTATGACCAAATTTCACAAGAAGTATCTGTTTGATAACTTAAAATACATTCTGACACTGGCACAACGCTGCCACTTCTTTTATCACTGATTGTGCTCCAAACAATTCTTAACAATTTCGGATTTTGCAAGTTACTGTAGCCACACGTTTAAGGTATGGTGGATAATATAAAGAGAACTTTCTTAAAAGTAAAATTAACCTAATTTTAATTCTGATTGTAACATTGAAAGAACATCTAAGGTCGATGAGTATTTGCAAGTTATGTGCAAAGGTACCCTTCTTGACTCACAGTGTAGAAAAATCCTAACAGGCAGAGCGGTTGATAGATCTGACAGGACGGTGCTGTGCATTAGAGGGGGCATAAACCTGTTAGACTTCTAACCCTGAGCAAGTGATTTTCTTTGATCTTACATGGCAAAACCCCCACTGCCTAAGACACCAGTCACTGAATCTAATGCATCATGAATACCCCAGTTCTGCTCATTTTGTGAGCCTGTAAATATCTGTGATTTTTGTGTGCACACACTAACCTTTTCTCCCACCGCTCCAGGTAGACCGAGCTCGCCAGCGTCGCCCTGCAGAGCATGACACCGGCGTGTTTAATATCACACACATGACTGACACTTCGACGGCCTCACGAGAGCAGAATTAGAGGCTGTCATGCAGTTTCTAATCCCGTATAGGATTATCATCACCGTGTCTATTTTTAACATGCAAATTCGTCTTATCCACGGAAAACTAATGAGGCGAACCCACAGCTCTTCAAAAACTAGTAGGGGGGCCTGGGATTAAGGTGTTAATCCACTCCTACCTTCTCTCCTCTGGGGCCAGACTGGCCCGGTTTGCCGTCAGCGCCAGGTGGTCCAGGAACCCCCTGCAGGACGGAAAACGCAGTCACTTTTAAGAAAAGATTCAACCATGTTGGAAAATACAGTCAGCTAGATTTAGCAAACAGCCACATTTGCCCTCAAGGACTCTCAGCCGGGTGACAATTTGGTATAATTTCACCTGCAGCGCACTTGGGGTCACTTGGGAAATGAAAAAAGCAATGATCTGTGTGACTGGTTTGGGTAATGTAGCCAGCGCTATAGAGTCTCACTGTTCATTAAGCATCTCAGAAGGACGTACTGGTTTTCCCGGAGCGCCGTTCTGTCCAGGAGGACCAGGAGGCCCAAAACCGCCAGCGCCACCAGAAGACGCAGTGTTGAAAGGACCTGGGGGACCTGGAGGTCCAGGTGGGCCTTGTGGGCCGGGTAAACCTGGCAGGCCCTTTAATATAATGGTGGAAAAATTTTTTAACATGGTGAAAGAGTGTAAATACTGGAAAAGTGTTAAAAATCATTAACATTTTGGAGATACAACACATAAAATAACCACTAGGGATGTAACGATATATCAGTTAACATTGATAATTGTTCCTTGTTCTTTGCACTGTTAAAACTGGAGCCGCGTCGCCTCATCTCTCTGTGTACTTGTACAGTATATAGCAGAGATGACAAAGTTTAGTTTGACTTTGACTACATTGATTCAACAAACTCACAGCATAGATCCAAAATAAAAACATCAATCAGGTGTAATACATATTGTAACGTACCTCACCAAGTAATCATCAAGACGTCAGTGCCAAAAATGGTTTGTCACAACTTTTATTAACCACAATAACACAGGCTACAGTGGACCATAGCTCAGAAATAAAAATGTCAAATGATAATTTTATTTGCTAGTAGTGATTTGATATGAGTGGAAGTATTGATCGCTGGCTCCTGAATTGAATTAAATGGAAACTGTCATAGCAGGCTTTGTGATTTTGGTTGGTTGTCCATTAAATAGTTATAATATTATAATCTAGATTACTATTTGCTATCATTATTATGTGCTACTTAAGGACAATATTAATCTTGGAATAATATTATCTTGGTATGTGATTTATGTGGAATTAACTGGAGCCACACATCTGCATTTATAGACTGGGAACTGATAATGTGTGTTTACTTTATAGCACGTCTGCAAATGGCATTTGAAAGTGAGTGATTATTTGTCATTGTGGACACACCACAGCACAGCACAGTACACAGTGCACAACAACAAAATGTGACCCATCTGTGAAGGAGCAGTGGCAAGCTGACATGAGCAGTGCTCGGGCACGGTAGCTTGCTCGTGAGTACCTCAGCGATAACTTTACCGGCCCGGGATTCGAACCTGCGACCTTCTGATCAAGGGGCGAACACCCTAACCATTACGCCACCAACTGCTCCACTGTATTGTACAAATTATTATACTAATTAATATATCGTCACCGTCGTCCATTGTTGGTCATTTTTCTTTTTCGTCATGAAATAATTCTATTGGTCAGTCTTCACGTTGGACTGACAGTTAAAAAAATATTTAACCAATGAAAAGTGTTGAAAACGGCTTGAGACTACATCTCTTAACTCCATTGGACCCTTAAACTGTCGCCAAACCCTCTTAACTCCACCCCTCTGTCATCCAGAGGAGCCATGCAGAAGCCGAGAGCGGAACAAGTCACGACATTTTGTAACTGAACTTCGTCTCAAGCAACTTTTACTTGATTTTACTTGATTTAGAATATACATTGTTTTTTCAATTTCCTGAAAAATAACCGTTTTGAACATAAAAGGTTTCTGCCTGACAGCGACGATATATTATTAATATACCATATGATAATTATTTAACCACTGTAAACATCATCTAATATTGCACTTTTTGGTTCTATATTTCATCATTTCACTTGCTAGCATTGCCAAGAAAGGGCTGTATTATAAAACATAAAGTACTTCCTAGTGCCTCTGAGTGATTTCTTGCGACTCAAATGTTCAGTTTAGAGGCAGAACCTGAATTCTTTAAGGTGTTATGTGTCACTGGCTAGTGTAAAAATGCTACGTGTGTACAATTCTTGACTCTGCAGTGCAAGAGGATTTGTGTTGTGTTTGCAAAACCTACCCGCAAACCCTCCATATCACCGAAGCCGGAGCCCTCCATGTCCACAAATGTCTGGAGGCAGAGCATAGAACATTTATTTTCAAAACTTCATTTCATGGTGTGGTTTCCAGAAGAAAAAAAAAAAATAACATGAGCTATTTTCACTCTCTGAGAAACTCACAGGTCTGTCTGATCGAGATGGGGGTCCTGGGGGTCCGGGAGGCCCTGGTGGGCCCCTGGGTCCAGGCTGAACTTCTCCTCTATCACCCTAAAAGCAAGACACAATTGCAGGGAGTAAATGTACATGCCATTGTCAATTTACTGAGAAAATTCTCACTGAATGGAATTTCTAAATAAAGTATCCTAAATAAAGTATTACCTACGCTGACAAAATGAAGTAAACCTGGAAACAACTGGTTTTTAAATCAATCACTGCGGATTTTATAATGCTATTTTACTCACTACATGGTTTTCAAATGCTTGTTTTGAGACAGTGGCCGTTTCCATGGAGCAACTTAAGGGTCTCGCTCAGGGGCCCAAACATTGCTGCTCTGGTGGTTGGACAGAGCTTGATTTGAACATATGGCCTCAAAGTCTGTAGGCAAGTATCCTACCGCTAGGCCACTGTCACCACCCAGGGCTCAACCAACTGTACAGCACATCACTATTAATGAAAATCTGCACACCTTTTCTCCCTTCGCTCCGGAGTCTCCAGGGATTCCTGGAAAACCTGGTGGTCCGGCGGGACCCTAAAGGTATACAAGAGAGACAAAAGATCTTGTTTGCTTTCAACAAATATATGTAGATGTATACACAATCTGCAGTGGAAAAAATAATAATATAATATAAAATTATACTGTAATCAGATTAGACAAGGTGGCTTTGAAAGCTGCGGACTGCTGGATAACCCTACAGATTTATAATTATTATTTTTATTTTACCATCTTGGAGTTGAGCTTTCAAATGAACATTTCTCACACATTTCCACTGGCACCAGGAAGAAAAGAAAAGCTTAGATAGAAAAATGTAGTCGTAACCTGGGGTAAGCCTTATACAATAGAAAATTTAGCTTTGACTTTGTTCCCATCATAATACAGTTTAGGTACAACACAGCTCCTGTGGAAATGTACCATTAGTCAATCATTAAAGGATACGATTTTAAACTTAATAGCACAATATTTTTCTTTTAAGGAACATTTCATACTTTTAGGGGAACAACTGCAGCATTTGTACTTTTGGGAACAATATTTTGTGGCAGTACACACTATATTTTAGGGATGCACGATGATATTGGAATCGTATCGGAATCGGGCAATATTTTTTTTTAAAGTCATCATCATCGGACAGACGCTTAGATCTGCCCAATATTTGCAGGCAATATTTGATGCCAGGCATGTCCAAAGTCTGAGGTTGAATTTTATACGGCCCGCACCTTCTGTCTTAACCCTCCTGTCATGCCCTCCTGTTATGTTGCGGGTCAAATTGACACGTTTAAATAGTATGAAAATTCTTGTGCTTGGCTTACTAAGGGTAATCAACATATAAAATAAAAATGTTTCAATTCACATATGTGCAACTCCCCCCCTGCATGTTTATATTACATAGATACTGTTCAGGTCAATTTCAATTTAAAATAATCAATGTCATGTAAAACTATTGTGTTTTATATGTAGGTCTTTCCAAGGTACATTAAAAAAAGTTTTAAAATGCATTTTTAAAATGAAAAACAAGTGAATTATCCTCATTAAACCATGATCTGTGAGAGGTAAATAACACCATTACACTAAAAATTGATTAAAATGGTTAGTAATGGAGTTAATAATGAGATATAAACAATGTTTATTGGGATTTTTTGTTTTCTGACACTTTTGGAAAATTAAACATGTGCCGGGTCAAACTGACCCAGGAACATCATTGGTGTTCCTGAGAAATGAAGGGTTAAAATGTATGCCGTTACTTTGTGCCAAAATACTGAGCAAAGAGTGGAACGCGCTTTACGCTCTCAACACTGCCTGCATGTGCGCTCAAAGTGCTTCACGCTCGCTTGACTTTGCGCTATATTAGAAATGTCAGAGCTATGGCGATACTTTTGTGCTGAAATTCCGAGCGTGCAGTGGAACTTTGGAGACCAAAATGTTTTGTCTCGCGCTCGACTCTGCCTCGAAAAACATCCGATACCGGCATCAGTCTATAATTCCCATTTTGTGCATCCCTACTATAGTTATCATAATTTAGGCTGGTTTACTGTATCTGTGAGTAAGCAAATAAAGCATACGCTGTGGCTTATTGCTGTATCCATCCGAGTAAAAGGACATGAAATACATGGATCCCACAGAGGACTGCACTTAACTGCACTTGACACCCACAGTATAAGTGTTTCATTACGGCATACATTACTCGGGGGAACTTACAGCTTTTCCATCTTCACCAGGGTCACCCTATAAAAAAGAGGAGAAGAAAGAATATTTATGTGGTGCATTTGTCCAGATGTGACCAGTGGCGTCCGCGGCACGTAGTGCCATTACGCTACACGTCTCAAGGGCAAAATACAATGTGCCTTTGTGACATACACTCAGAGCTGCATTAATTGCATTCACCGGGCATGAGAGCAAGCACATAGGCACTGCCCTCTGTCTGACATTAACAAATGAACATATATTACAACATATTACACACATATACTCCAGAACATCTCACTGCTGGCTGCTGAGGTCATTCTCGTTATGAGGAGGGGGCTTCAGGTTTCAGAAGAACTATTAAACTGTGGCTATTATTCATGGCTGATGTCCTTCACTCCACCAGTCCATCCAGTGCAGAGTTTTGCCTCTTGCCCCCGTGCAACTAATTCGGGTTATGAAGTGCTTGGCAATGAGCTGATGAGCTGAAGGTGATGTATTGAAGCTGGGTAAAGGGTAACCACAGACATTCGCTCACCTTGTATCAGCGTTTGGGGACTCGCAACCTTGTTTCGTGTCACTACGTTGAACCCTGGCACTTTGCTGCCCATTAACACGTGGAATAAGCAGCAGAACCTTCCATCATCATTAGAGACTGAACCCGACCTCGTTAGAGCGTTCATCAGGAATTGTGGAGCGAGCAGGTGAGAAAGGGCAGGTGAAGGGGATTTGTGTGCTCTTAGATAAAAGTGAGTGATTATTTATGATTGTGAATACACCACAGCACAGCACACAGTGCACCACAACAAAATGTGACCTCCGCATTTGACCCATCCGTGAAGGAGCGGTGGGCAGCTGAGGGGCAGCAGTGCTTGGAGACGGTGCCTTCCTCATGGGTACCTTAGTGGTACCTTTACTGGTCCAGGATTTGAACCAAAACTTCCGATCACAGGGAGAACAGCCTAACCGTTATGCTGCCGACTGCCCCTTATTGGTTAAAGGCAGGTTAGATGCCTGTCCGGTTAGATGCCTGTCCGGTTAGATGATTCACTCTGGTCAGTGATGTGGTTTGGAACTCAAAGAGAAACAAACAAAGAGGGAACAATCACTCTCCCGGGTCACTAAATGTTATAGGTCAGCTGTGTTTCCTGCTTGGGCACGGTACCTTGCTCATGAGTACCTCAGTGGTCCCAGTCCTGGGATTTGAACCAGCAACCTTCCGATCACAGGGCAAACGCCCTTACCGTTACGCTATCAACTGCTCAACTTGCTAACCACTGATAAAACTGGATCAGTTGACTACAGTTTAAACATTAATGCCATTTTAAGGGATTTCCAAATGTAATTTAAAGTAGTGAAAGTTGTCATGGCAAGTGAAGAGAGTTGTGCTGTCTTTAGCTAGTCCGAAAAAGGTTGTCTGACATTAACATTACGGTTACATTTACATTTAGTCTCATATCAAAAATGACTTCCATTGCCCAATGACAGCACATACAGGGACGGTTCTAACTATCACCAGCTTTATAACATGCAGTTTGACTTCTGCTTATAACGTTAATCTAAAAATTCTTTAATAAGTGTTGAGCAAAATAAAAAAGAAAGCAGAAGCACAAAAAATTAGGCAGTTTTTATCCTTTGGCAATACACATAATTAAATTGGCTAAAATTTGCAAGATTATAAACAGTTTTATCATAATCGGCCAAGTGGCATACCCAATAAAACATCTCAGCCTAGACAGGCCCCTCAGTAAGAAAGTGCTGCCTACGCCCCGATCTCTTGCTAAAAATACTTCAGTAAATATTTCAATAAATTTAGGAATTTTAATATTTCAATAACTCTGTTGTTTTCAAATCACAGCAAATATGGACATTAATTGAATAGCTGATAAAATGGATAATTTTGTTAAATGTCGGGGAAAAATGTAATAAATTATACATTTATTCAAAAAAACATTCTTTTTGCATGTTGGTCAAGGTATTATATGTAAGTATGGAACAACAGATAAGTAAGATACATTTAGAACAACAACAAGCATGTCTAAAACCTCTTACAGGTTCTCCATCAGCTCCAGCAGGCCCAGCTGGTCCCGTTGGTCCTGCAGGTCCCGGGGGGCCCCTCGGCCCTGCAATCCGCTGCACCACAGACCCGTCTCCCCTCTCCACCACCTCGGCACTGGGCCCGGGAGGCCCGGGAGGACCAGGGGGACCCGGCAAACCTTGGTCACCTTTGGGTCCGGGATAACCAAAGCCTGCAGAACCCTGAAAGAGTCAGACGAGAAGAAAACGAAAATTTCAGATTGTCTTAAAGCCAAATGTGCTGGGGTAACAACATTTGGATTCAGCTTTTAACCCATGCCTAAAGTTTAACTGTAAATGAACTTTAGGATTGGAAAATTTAACACATAAAACTCATATCAACTCAAAAATAGATAGAATTAGTTGACATGCACAAAAATCACCTGCCTATACCATAAAAGACAAGAAAACACTTCAATACACTCAAACAAGGTAGAAGAAAACCACAATACTGACATAAAAGACACAGACAGCATATTTTATGACAGCAATAATGTTCACAAGGGTCGCATAAGATAATCGTAATAACATACCTTCGTTCCTTTCTGTCCCGGAGTTCCCTGGGAAAGCACATATAAAAGATAAATGTCTATCTGCACTATAGCCATGACTAGCAGCAGATGGTTAAACATTCTGACATCCCAGTTTAATCTCCTCCAAACATTTCTCTAACTATAGGCTTGAGAGCATCACTATAAGATGAGCCTTTATCTCCTGGTGTAGTCTAAACCACATTCCATTTATTCTTAAACATTTACACACTTTTGTATAACGCTGTATCAATGATTAAAATGACGTAAGTGAATTATATTCATCATACTTTTTCTCCCTTCAGGCCGCCTCCAGTTCCTCCTGTCCAGGTCCCTGCATCTCCTTTGGGCCCCTCGGGGCCACGATCCCCTTTGTCTCCCTTGTCTCCTTTCTCCCCTTTTTCTCCACGAGCTCCAGTTGGGCCTGAGAAAAGGACACGCAAGAGTTACACACAATGCAGCTCTGCAAGTCTGGATAGTGGTTTGCATCTTGAAGACGTATCCGGAAGAAAAGCAGTTATTCTATATCTAAGCATCTTAATTGCTTAAAATAGAAAAACAAATTCTCTTTGCCTAAGTAAACAGGCCCCCAGTCAGCCTTGAACTCAACATATTCTATAAGGAATACACCATGCAATAAGGTTAATTTTGCTAATAAGGAATAAAATATACAAGTAGGGGCCTTTATTAGATTACATGAACGTGATCATGCAAGCTGGCCCTCATTTGAGTTCCATTCATTACCAGCGATATTAGCCATTTCTGGCTGGAGTACTCCTTTAAGAATATGCCCACTGGCAGAAGCTCCCTCGGCTGCAGCATCAGCACTCCATTTAACACAGCAACATTAACTTGAAAGAGCGTAGCAATGCTGCGTGACATGCAATACGCGAAAAAAAATCCTTCTGAAGAGCGAAGCCAGTGCTCATCAACTCCAGAAGCAATCCAGAAGCTCTCCTGAGCCTCTAAAGCTTTATGTCAGCATTTCATGCACAGCCTCATGTACTTGTATAGAAGTCCGCTGGAGAGCCCAGAGCTGAGGCTTTATTCTCTTCATGCCCTGTGACCAACCTTGGGGGCCGGGAGCCCCGGGCCTGACCTCCACCGAGTAGCGTCTCTCATCCGACGAGCCAGAAACCCCCTGGCCATCACCACCACCTGTACCGGTGGACGTACGCCGGGAGCTTTCAGAGGAGCCGGACGCTTTCCCAGAAGCGGAATCTGAGCTTGAAGTGCGGCTTGAATCTATAGATATTCCTTGTCCGCTGTCGTCGGAGGAACCTGAGGGTCGCCTGCTGTCTTTACGCCTGCCGTCGCTCGAGCCGGACGTGCGACGGGAGTCAGAAATTTTTCCAGAATCGGCATAAGAGCCGCCGGAAATTCTTCCAAAATCGTCAGAGGAGCCGGAAACTCTTCCAGATTCACCGTATGAGCCCATAATTTGTCCAGATTCGTCATATGAGCCTGATTTCGTTGAGAATTATACACTGAATCCACAATAAAAAAACTGAAAAACACTTATCCAAATCTGAAATATTTCAACCACTTAGTAAACTGCTATTGCATCTCTATTTAACTACCACTACACCTTCCAACGAATAAATTATCTGGCTTTAAGCTACTAAGGTCAATTAAACATTTAATAACTGACATTTTTGAATTGTCAATTAACGTTATATTCCTGAACTGCATAAGGCCATCAGACCACAATATACTCTAACCGCTAAACATGAATGGTCTTAGACATGTAAGACCATTTTCAAATCGCTAGTTCACGTATACATGACCTTCCACAGCCTTATATCTGTGAGAGTATAAAGTCACCGCCACTAGAGGGCGCTAACATCCAAAATATTCTGTATGCAATCTGTTGAAACTTGCTGGAGGCACGGACAAGACCGTGATGTAAAAGTAGAAATGACGGTGATGATTTAATATTAAAACATTTAGACAGTTATTCTGACAAACAGCAACATGTTTACACTGTGAACACTGGTTAAAAATCTTTTTATCCACAACTCTTCCAAATTAAAGCTTTTTCAAATTAGATGATCACCAGGCTTCTGAGTCACTGTGTTGAAAGGCTGAACGTTAGATTTGCAGGAAGGGCTGAGGAACTCTCAGATGGCATGAACTAAGCCTTATTTGGCTTGTAATCACTCACCTGACTGTGTCTCTTTCCTCACTGTTATCACATCCTTGTGAATGACCGGTGGCTGCTGGATGGGACTGAGAGATGCAGGTGTGGTCTAAAGAAGAACACAATGAAACCATGTTACATTTTATACAATGCATTCTTTAAAACCACACATAACATTCACATTGGTGATCATTCTTATCATGCAGTTACGCATCATAGACTGTGTATATCCATCTTTCTGCATGAAATGAATCTGCTCAGCGCAGACATTGTGTCTACAAGCTATAATTTTACTTTCTGCTGTGTGTTCCAGCTCTTTCACTGCCTGCAGTGTTGAACAGAGCATGACCATAACCAAATCAAAACATAACAGACCAGTCACACAGCCTCCTTCCAGGGGGGTCTGGAGACCCCGGCTCTGCGTTTGCATTCACACACTTGAGTACCGTGCACCTAATACCATGAAGACAGTGAGACGGTTTTTTTACATTTCCTGCAGCTCAGTTATTACCATGGCTGCTCAGTTTCAACTCTACATAAAGTACAGGTCTAAATTAACATCATGGATTAATGACAACAAAGGTTTTTGTCATTCTAATAATTGAAACAGGAAAATTATAATTTAACATAATTAACATAATTTAACAATAATAATAATAATAATGAAATATCAACTTACATTTTACAATACACTATGTCTTAATGAGAAAACTGAGGCTGTCGCCTTTGAATAAGGACTAATGTATATATTTTTATAAACACATTTTTTCTAGTTGAAACCTTTTTGGTTTTAATTGTGTTTACACGACATTTCGTTACAAAAAGTTCCGTACACACTAGAACACAAAAAACTTCCAAACTCGAATGTTTACTATTTGTTTCATATTTTTTTCATCAGTAAATAGCAGATGACATGCCTGGCCCACATATACAATAGACCTAAACTCGTCATCGTTTAAAGAAAACTGCATTTTACTTGTTTACATGGATCCACAGAATCTAACGTTTTGAAAAATTGTTATTTTGGAGGGTGTTTAAAAAAATATCTGTTTGAGACGGCTAAAACTCTATGTGTATACGAAAGGCCCAAATGTATTTTTAAAAATGTGTTTAAAAAAATATCTACATATGTGTAAACAGGCCCGAGAGTGGAGCTGCTGAAATCTGATCGTGGATCTGCATGCTGGATCTTACAGATTTTAAAATGCATGCGTTTCCAACTCTAACTTCAGAAATTTGCCTCGATCCAAATTTGGGTTGCAACCCATGGGTTCAGGACCGCAGACTTTGAGTACAACTTCACAAAAATCTGAATGCACCTTAAACTTAAGCATTCTTTCGACTCCAATCAAAGACCATCAGATGGACAGAAATATGAAGAGGAATGGAGCGAAACATGAAAAAACTCTCTAGTGCTCAAACAACAAAAGGAGCATCTGGAGTTCTCCAAATTCTCGCCATGAAACAGAAACTGGTCAAGAATGGGCTTCTGATGGCCCATGGTGAGAAGATACAGTGTAAGTTTTTAGCCTGCAGTGAGTGACCGGGAGGAATGTTTTTTGAGGTTCAGGGTCAGCGAACAGGAGCCTGAAGCGGAAGATTAGATGTGGGTGGAGCTGAACATCTGCCATGGAAGATGCAGCTCAGCTCGTGGGAGAAACCACCTGAAAGATAAAGATCCACTTCCTACACATCCAGAGAAGAGGTCGTGGCATGTTCATGAGGGACTGGTAAATTGGTAAATAAAGTTAAGCCTCAAAATTCAAATCACAAAATTTTGGGACTTAATATATAAATATTATATATATAATATATATATATATATATATATAATATATATATATATATATATATGATATTTTGCAAAAGTTTTATTTTCAAATGATGCGTTAAAAATATCGTTTGCATCTTGGCACTCGATATATTGCCCTGACCTACTGGTAAATGAGGTTCACTTCGGGACCGCAAGCGCTTCACAAAAAACTGAAAACCTGCAAATCCTCTTGTTTTACCGATGCACTGAATGCCGATCGTCTCATGGAATTCAACAATAGGTGCAATAAGGCAGCACTCTCCTACGTCCATCCATCACTGAGGGAGTTGTAGGGTCACTGCCCTCTGAGGTGCCTGGTTATTAACTCAGGAACACAACCAGAGCTCAACATGACCTCTTGTTGACACCTGGGCATCAGTGAAGCATACGGTACTTGTGTTTCTGCTAATCATATTTCGAGTTCAGCACAGTAACTCAATAAGATTACACACATGCTTGCTCTGCGGTCACAGGACATCATTCTCTCGACTTTTATTTATTTATAGAAATAAACGAATATCCCACAGGATTGGATTACAGCTCCCAGATGGCAGAGTCGTGCTCAGTTGGCTCCAAGTATTCACACCCATCGGGCATCTTTAGCCCCAGACACACTTTTTTGCCCCGGCAGCCGTCACACTGCTTAATTTTCTGCGAAGCGAACAGGGAAAATGCCCTCAGGAGGAAGTGGGCCATCAATCAGGAACGAGTTGCATTGGTAGACAATGGAAAGTTTGCTACGTGTTGTTCCTACACAACGCACTTTGAAAGATTTCCCTCGAGAGCCTGTTTAAACCCGTTGCACAAGGCTGATCGGAAAAGAATGAAGCTGCTGTCTCCGGGTTTGGTACCAGCTGTTGAAAGCTTTTAAAGGTGATTTATATAAAGCTAATAAATACTTGTCAGTGGAAAGGACAGCCCCAGTTGTGCAGAGGAGTCTTGGATACTTTCTGCTAAAAAACGTGGGTCAGTGATGACCTTAAGCAGGTTTACAACGGTCAACTTCCTTGTTAGTGGGCGAGGCTTGAAGAGTTAATTTTTTAAAGCTGGTTTTACATTTTGACTAGAGGTCGACCGATATTGGTTTTTCAGGGGCGATATCGATACAGATTATTGCTAGTTAACGGGGCCGGTAACCGATATTTGGAGACAATATGAAAAAAAACCCAAGAAAAGATCTGTAAAAATTTTGAATTTTACAAACACCAAGCCCAGCTGAGACTCTCCTCGTCTCTTCAGAGCTTGTGAGTGTGGTGTGAGTGACAACAAGGCTTCAGTGTTCATTGGCTACTACTTGTGTGACATATAGCTAATTAGAGACGGTTGTATGCGGAACATTAAATGAAGCAGTGAGTCGAGAGCAAACGGCACAGAGAGAAGAGACGGCAGTGGAGCCACAGTAGCGCATCTTGTAATCGCTTGATACTGGTGACGCTCAAAATTAAACACTGAGAACGATAATCGGCTAAATGCCTAATATCGACCACCGATAACTGGCCCGACCTTTTATTTTTACATTTACAGTTTCCCTGAGAGCAACTTAGGGCTAAGGGTCTTGCTCAGGGATCCAATGACGATAGCATGTTTTTAATCAAATCCTATTTTTAGGGGTCTAAAACACAACTGATCACTGTAAACTGGGCCTTACATGATAAAAGACAAACGACTAGGCGGGAGCCCTGTCTTCTGTGCCGAGGAGCCACCTGGTTTTCTCCTCTGTAATTGTGCTGGACGTGCACAGACACAAATGCTACCTATCAGGGGTGGAGGCTTTATTTCTCCCCGTCCATATGTTTCACTCTCTGCACGATGCAGGATGTGAGGTGAGAGGGTGATTTTTATATCTCCAACTAGAGAAGTGTTTGACTGGGATCCACTCCAGAAGATAAGAGGCTATGCCACGGGAGCTCTGCCAAAACTCACACAGCACACACGCTCCGGATACAGTTTCAAACCGTATTTTGGATGGAGAGATTACCGTACAGTTGATTGGGAAAGTCTGAGGTCAGACGGGTACAAACACAAAGCAAATGCATGCAATAATATAAAAGAAGGAGAAAGGCAATACCGCGACTGTGTGTCTCTCTTCGTAACCGCTTCCGTAGTCGCCAGAGGCCTGAGGTGGAGAGGAAAAAGAGACAAAGGGAAAAATTGTTTAGACAGTTCAGTCTAAATAAGACTTAAGATCATCAGTCTAACTTTCCATTTTTGGTAACATGATTGACGATGACGAATTCTTCTAAACAAATGACAAAAGTCTGTTGGCCCTAAAATAACAAGACCTGACAAATGAAAACCCTGAACACTACGCCATTTTATTCATTTCCCCCAAAAGAAATCACTCTGGGTTCTTACAATTATACGTCAAAATTCATTCATTCATTATCTGAACCGCTTAATTCCAACTGGGGTCGTGGGGAGACCGGAGCCTATCCCGGGAACTAACGGGCGCAAGGCGGGGACCAACCCTGGGCAGGCACCAACACACCACAGGGCAGTATGGGGGTAATTTAGAGTCACCAATTAACCTATATCTCATGCCTTTGGACTGCGGGAGGAAACCGGAGTACCCAGAGGAAACCCACACGAACACGGGGAGAGCATGCAAACTCCACACAGAAAGACCCTATGGCCGTCACCGGGGTTCGAACCCAGGACCTTCTCGCCGTGAGGCGGCAGCGCTAACCACTGCGCCACTGTGCCGCCCATGTCAAAATTCAAAGTAAAGGTCCCATATTATGAAAAATTCAAATTTTCTGTTTTTTGGACATCCATTTTGACATTTTATTGTCCATTGTTAAAGTTATGATATCTTGTTGATATGAAAATGTCATTTTATGGTGAACGTCCTTTTACCAGTTATTGTAGCTACACAGGTAAAGGCCCCATATTATGAAAAAATTCACTTTTTTCTGTTCTTTGGACATCCATTTGGGTCTGTACAGCCTCTACACACACTGTAAGTTTGATTAAAAAAAGGTCAATTATGTTAGAATTAATTTATAAATGTGAGAAATCATGTGCTTGAATGAGCTGTTTTGATTTCTCCCCTACTTCTATGTCACAGTCAGGGACATTTGAATAACTCCACCCTCCTATGTTTTCTCACAAGTGCTAGTGTAGGAATCGCAATGAAGAAGTCTACCGATGGAGTGTTGTGTTGAAAATGTAGGGCTGTATGGATGGTCTGTTAGCAGCAGCCATGTCGATTATTTTCACGTGAGGTAAGCTCCCGCCGTGCCGTCTACACCCCAGTTCCGGAGTGGTGACATCGGCAGCAGCGGCTCATTTGCATTTAGGATACTATTGAGAAACAGCCTGTTCTGAAAGGGACTGAAATAGAGGGGTAAGAAGCAGGTGAAGATGCCTAATCTGAGAGGTATTTACAGCAAACTACTTCAGAGAGACGTTTAGTGGAGCTCTATTTTAACTTGTTGAAAAAATGTATAATATGGAACCTTTAAAACCTTAACATCAGTATCAGTTTTATGTGTGATGATTCATGCCTCTAAACTTGATCAAAAACTGAATTTTGACCATTATTGTTGATGTATTGCTCCAATAATTTTACAGTTAAATCATGAAATCCTGCAATTTTCCCCTGCGTATAACTCCAAAAGCTAATTCTTTGAAACTGATCAATGCCCCACCACTTTGTGATGTTATAAGTAAGACATAAACTGAGTCAGAGCAGACTCATACGTGACACGTCTAAAAGAATCTGGTCTGAGTGCATAATTAGGCCCAGGACAAGGTGTAATCTGTGTCAGTGCTCCCCATAAAGAGCGAGAGTGAGATTACAGGTCTTCTGGCTTCACAGCATCTGGAACTTACAGCGTCTAAGTCATCCTCCTCTTCCTCACAGTGGCGTTCGGCTGCGTGAGGGTCCCCGATTACTTTCAGATCTCCAATAACACCCTAAAACACACATATATATATACACAGGTGAGACCATATAATTTTATGCATGTACAGTATAAATATAACCAAAACTTCCCTTTAAAATACAACGAGCAAATCGGTTAGTCTGAAGTTTAACTTTGTTAACCCCTGAGAAAAATGTCACAATAAAGTTTATTGAGTCCCAAAAGACAAAAACAACAGACATCACACTGTGAAAAATCGTTACATCCCTAATAGCTCCCATTTACTCCCCAGCGTGAGTTTCCCTCTTTATGAACCTTTATGGCACAATTACTGCCTCGTCCCACAATGCCATTCAAACTCGCGTCCACCGAGCAGCAACAGGTCACGGCCCATTACGCTCTCCCGAGCCCGACGCGCTCCGACGGCTACCTCACCGCTGTCTCATTAAGACCTTCTCCAAACGAGGCCAGAGAGGGATTTGACAGTAGCAGGAATCTCCCGCTCTGGAATGCCCAGGGTTGAGGTCAAAGGTTTAGCCTGAGAATGCAGTGAAAGGGGCTTTATGATGCCTTAATTGAGCCTTTGTGGTGGACCGCGACCTCCCGGTGAGAAACCCACATCACAAACCCGCACAGCAAGACCACAGGTCTGATACGAGTCAATCTGTGACCCCTAAAAAGACTCTGGTGAAGGAGATCTTTTTTTTTAAGAAACATTTTTTTCCGGCTTCTCATTCGTGGTTTAAGATTTCTTCATTTTTAGTAGGTGATAAATAAAGAACAGTGAATCCTAAATTTTGAATGAGAAGCCAGAATAAAAACGTACTTGTTTGTAAAATAATAGGATCACAGTATGTAAATAATGTCATAATCATATCATAATTTATTATAATCCACATTTTTATATAAAACTTACTATTCATTAAGTGTGACTGGTGGCTCTGGCCTCTTTCCTTGATGAAAACTGAATTTTGACCCTTGCTGTGGATCGACATAACTCGCGAACAAGTGCACGTAGCAAAAATGTGCATGAAAGCACACTACACCGCTATAGCATGCAGGTTTTAGAGTTTCTAGGAGGAGTAGCAGCGCCAAACATAGGTGAATAATGAAATAATGACGCAAATAACACATTTTTACAGGTGGAAAAATGGACAGAACTCGTTAAAGAGTTAGGGCTGCAAATAACGATTATTTTGATAATTGGTATATCTGCTGATAGGAAAAATAAGGAAAAAAACAATTTAATTTCCAGCATTTTTTAATAAACCAAACTGACTTTTCCTATTTTTCTATATTTATTTTTTACTCTCTAACATTATAAAAAATGAAAAAATAATTCTGATTAATTGAAAATGAAGAAATATTGAAGTATTGGTCATTTTATGTCAATTTGGACTCATTTTGGTTTATAATTAATTTGGGACTTTTTGGATTTTTGCACGAGATAGCGTTGAGTCGAGTCGAGTCACAATAAGACATGCGTCAGGAATAAACAATGAAAATATCAAGTAAATGGCTGTACTGTCAGTAGAATGCTGGTTGTTTTTGTTTTTTTATCAGCTAAAGCTGAGTTTTGTCTGTAATAAGTGGGAAGATTTGACTGAACTGGAACGCTTTAGTGAATGTTGGAATTCCCACGTTTTGGAGTTGGAACGGCGTTTCTAGCGCAAAAACTGTAGGAGGAGAAGTGTGGACAAAAAGTGGGTGGAATAATAGTAATAATAACAACAAAAACAAAACAACGAGTCATCGCTGAGACGTAAGTCCGAGTTAGAGCCCTACTAAGCTGTCTAAAAGACCACATCACAAACCCACTAGATCCAGCGATTAGCGTTCGGCTCTAATGAGAGTGAGAGGACAGTAATCATATCCGGCCTAATGAAGCCTGTAATTATGATTATGGGGCCGTTACTGGGTTCTGTTGTACGGGGCCTCCGCTGACCACATGAAACAGGGCGAGATCAGAGGAGCCGTACCGAGGAGCGCCCCATCCGTCTGCTCATGAATGGCCATTGTCAGAGCGCCGTCCTGCCCAGAAACGCAGAACATTCCCGCTGGCCCGAACGCCTTGCTATGGCGATAGGCAGAACAGCAGAACAGTGCTGCCATGGCTAATGGGTAGCGGGGAGATAACCATCCAGCCTCGGTGGGGTCGGACTGTCTGATTGAAAGGGCACGGCCACATTTCACAGGGACGGGCAGTGATATGTGACTTTGGAGATTTTCCATCTGCACCATTTCTTAATTGTTAATACGCCTTCATAAAATGAAATGAATGGTTCAGATATAAAAATCTGATACAGTCTGAGTCTTTTTAAAACAGAATACTCAAAATAATGCTTAAAAAATGTGGGAATACATCACTGAGATTACTCTGTTACCCTTAAGGAAGTACTTGACTTAAATACTGTTTTCCTAACCAGGGGTGTAGCACCAAATTCTAGGCCCTATAACCAAGCATTATTTATTATTTAAATATCATCTCAAAAACTATTCATTTAATCTGTAATTTTGTGACAGTACCTAAGCAATGCACCACATTACAACCCCAAAAGCAAATCAGGGCCTGTATCTACCAAACAAGTTTTACGCATTGAAAGCGGTCAAAACCTCTCTTCCAGAGCACTTTCTCTGCGCTTCTCTCAGCACTTTTTGCTGCTACTGTTTCATTTCTTTATCATTTTAGTGCCACAGGCTTAGGGGGTGTCTCAAAATGTGTTTAAACGAATAATTACAGTCCTGCAGCTTGGAGACGCCCCCTAAACCTGTGGTGATAAAACGATGAGTAACACAGAGACTGCAAACAAGAGCTGGTGTTGTTAAGGAAATTAAACAGTATAATAGTGTGATTTGCTTTTGGGGTTGTAGTGTGTTGTGTTGCTTGTTCTGCAAATTATCAATATCCAGTGTTGGGAAGGTTACTTTTAAAATGTATTCCACTACAGATTACAGAATACATGCCCCAAAATGTAGTTCGTAACGTATTCCGTTAAGTTACTCAACGTGAGTAACGTATTCTGAATACTTTGGATTACTTAATATATTGTCATGCTTTTTACAACTACATGAATGTAGCAATCACATCCTGCAAATTCTTCTTTGTTTTTCTCTACCAATTGGCTGTTAAGCCCAAATCTCCCTGAACAGACAATATATTTACTGTTGAGGAGCAAAGACGAAATTTCCGAGTAAGAAATGCATTCCTGCCCGGGCACTGCTGGCTCTGTCGTGCTGGCTCCGGGTCCATTGTGTAACTGACGCCAGCAACATTAACAGGACGCGTACATTAGAGCCTCTTATTGCGTGTTTTGTTTGGGTTTCCGGCAATACGTGGAATTACCAAAATTAGAGAGGGGATAGACAGGGGATAACCTAACATATGAAACAGGAAAAGACCGCCGTGTAATCCATTTATTTCAACAAAGTAACTGTATTCTAATTATCACCTTTTTAAACGGTAACTGTAACGGAATACAGTTACTCATATTTTGTATTCTAAATACGTAACGCCGGTACATGTATTCCGTTACTCCCCAACACTGTCAATATCAATATGTACGTATTTGCACAAATGAAAATAAGTAAGCTTTACCACAGTGCCACTTCTGATACAGATCGGCTCCATAGATCGCCCTAATGTCACTGATACCCGGTCCAGCTATTTGAGTCGTTATCGGACCGATATCCGAGCCACGTACTGGACCCATATTTAATTTGTAGTGTCAAAAATGTTCCAACCTATGCACCAACACTGTTCCATCCTTTGGGCACATGAGATATCTTACGCACCCTTGTACTAAACCAACTATAAAATTCTTCATTTCTCCTCTTTTCTATGGCTGATCTCACATCGCTCATCCAATCTCAATCTTTTGTTGGTTAATTCCTAGCTCTTTGCACGTGTGCCCACATCTCTAAAGAAAATCTCCCTCTTTAAACAAATTCTGAAACAGACATTTATTTTGTCCAATCTTATTTCTGGACAAGAAAAATCTGACTAGTACTTTGTGGAGGAAAAGCCTCTTAGTCTTAGTCACATAGTTTTACAGATCAGGGAGCAGACGTTGGTGCCTCTGTAGCTGGTAAAGAATCTATTTGGCTGGAGAACTGCAGTTGTTCTTACTGATCAAAATGGTCAATCAGACTCCTGTCAAGTCCACTGAAGGACATTTGGAGTCTGGCTCCTCTGGTGCTGTGTTTCGGCCTGCCGGAGTGTTCCAGTTGAAATGCGGCCCTTTAGCAGACTGAATTACACAACCACAAATCACTGACTGAACGGCTGAGCTTCACCACATACAGACTGAGTTATGGGGGATTGTGTCTGAAGTCTTTCTGAATTGGGTTTACTCCTAACATACCAGTCTTACTGCCTCCAGTCATTCTATAGCATTCTATGTTAAACACTGAGACTTATAAAGACTCTTGCACTACATGACCCCCACATAGAAGCTCTTATAAAATGGAAGAGAGTTTGGAACAGAGCTTTCCCTCCAGTATTCTAAAGGACTATCTAAAAACCTCGGAATAATCTTGAGATCTGAGTTAAAAATTCCATATTTTTCATTGTCCAAGAAGCAGTTGCCAAAACTAAAATAGCCCTACATATGAATATGGAAAATTTTGTTTTATTTGTTTAAATACATAACATATTGATGTATTAATTATATAATGGTTATAATACACAAATAATGTCTAGTGAATTTAATTTTAATACATTTTAAAATGAATAATCTTAAAAGCAACGAGGCTGATATTTCCATGACTGTGTCGTCAGCTGATAAAAACTAAAGCAGACAATCTAAAGCAGTTAAAATGAAAAGTAAAAAAAATCTACATATTATCCCTGCCTCTGAGGATGCACAAGTTGGTATATTTTTTAGCGCCCAAAGGGTTATATCAGGAAGGGAATGAAACCCCCTGCCAAATCAATATTAAAAGAATTGAAGAATTCTTGAATTTACAGGACGAACATATAATTTTTTTGATTCTGATACCTTGTTTTTACAAAAAGAGAAAGGTCTCCAAACATTAGCAGACTTCCTTTTTTGCAGTGTAGCTGCTTCCAAGTCTCTGATTAGTCCAGAGACCTGAGGGAGCTTCAGACTGTTTAGGGGACCAACATCTCTCCTTCCTGAAAGGTCACTGACCCTTCCTGTATAGCCTACAGTACGTAAAGGAGGCCAATTTAAACAATCAAATCAAGTGAGAATCATGACAGGCGCAGTGGTTTCCGTCCGTTTCGCGTGCTTACCTCAGCTGGGATGGACGGCCCTGATTTTTCAAAGCATTTTAAGCTGAAAAAAGGACACGAGCTCCCTTCAAAGCCTCCGCTGACATATTTAAGGAGGGGCACATGAAAATTGTGATTTGGCAATTTGAGGTGCACACTGGAAAATAGTGCCCCCTCAACAGAGAGCCACTGTGTAATTCCAATTCATGAGTGTCCACTTATTACTTATCCACACTGATGGATGAACTGTGACTTGAAAGTTCTCTGAAATTCACAGAAGGCTCATAATATGAAGAGGTTCTGAAATAGGTTTGTGTGCCAGTTGTTAACATATTCTGTCCTCATCTAAATCACGAATCAACCAGGTTAAAGGTTTTAAACCAACACTGTCCAAATACATCAGTGCAGTTCAATCATAAAAATTATGGTGAAAAATGTTCATCAACAACCCTTTTTTGCCCCCATTACTAAGACAAAATGTTGATGTTAAAGTTGAGAAAAATTTGTTTTGGTTAACGAGACAAGACAGGACTAAAATGCTAACCTGTGGACTTTCAGACGTTCTGGAATGTATTTAGGTTGCAAGTCCAAATATTGAAGCAATGCAGCCCTGTTACTGACTTGGGTGAGGTTCAGTATCAGCAAAATGAGTCCTGCTAGAAGCAGATCAAGTACGCAACAAGAGAAACAAAACCTACCACAAACTTATCAGGATCGGCTCCTCCGGCTTGACCCACAAAGATCCCAGCTGCCGTATCTATCTCCATCTCATCAGGAGAGCGCTCGAAGCGAACCACCTGGGGGTCTGAGTCGCAGTTGAGGTAGAGGGAGACTTGGTCGTCCATCACGCTCAGGGCAAAGCGTGTCCAGGTGTTGACCATGGAGGGCACCTTAAACCTGGCCGCCTCGTAGGACGTCTGCGAGTCCGGCTCGGTGTAGTATAGCACGATGTCCTGCTTGCCCGCCTGCACAGCCGTCAGCTTCACCCCGACGTACATGATCTTCTGAGAGCCGTCCACAATGGAGAAGATGACGCCCGCCTTGGTGGAGGTGGGCTTCAGGTTGAAGAGCAGTGAGAAATCTCTGTAAAAAGGGTCGGGCGTGTGGACACGGGCCAGCTGCCCCGTTTTGGAATGAGGACCGAACACATAGGTGGGGCTGCTGTCCTGTTCGTAGGACTTGCTGACGCCCTCGGGGAGAGGATCACCGATCAGCTGCAGGAGGGATACGCCATTCTCATCTGGGGAAGAAGAAGAGTTTATTAAAACACAAAAGAGAAGAGTGGAAGCAGAACTGTGAGGTTTGGGACTGGTTAGAAAAAGCAGGTGAATAACAGGGGTGTAATCATACCTCGATCTACATCAATTCAATGATCAACAAGATCAGAGTCCTTTATATTTAAAGGGAGGTGTATTTTTAAAAGGGATGCACCGATCTGATAAGTGGATCGGATATCGGTCCGATATCGTCTCAAAGGATTTGGGACCGTCACAAAGCATAAACATATGAGTGTATAATTATTGCATTATTTTAGTTAGGAAAACATTATTTAAGTCAGGTATTTCCTTAAGCATAAAAGAATAATCTCTGTCTCCTCCTCACTGAAAAATTCTAAACTTTTCCATTAAAAACTGGTATCGGATCGGTACTCGGGATCGGCTGATACTCAATGCCCAAGTATCTGCATTGATATCGGATCTGAAAAAGCTGGATCGGTGCATCCTTATTTTTTGATCACAGTTGCCTTTTGTGATTTGATTGGAAAGGCAGCAGACTTTGTGATATCGGCAGACACTAAATCGTTTAATCGATAAAGCATGATTCTGCATTTTACATGTGCACTGGACCTAAAATTCTAATTTGAAAGGACCTGCTCCTTTAAAAAAAAATCAAACTAGACCATTCCATGCTTTCTTTATGACTAAACAGATTTCACAAGGGAGTAAAATAAGAAAAAAATTACTTTCTCACGAAGGCTATGTAACGCTGCAGTTTGTCACTTTAAGCCATTACGAGACTCTCTCACGATCAGAATCTGCACGAGGGGCATGAGGAAAATTCTCTGTGCTCAAACTGCCCAGACCTTCTCAATATGTTACATGTACTAGAGGTCTAACGTGTCAAGTAATATGCGCGCCCATAAAATGAAAGAAATATGATGGAATGCCTCTGGGAAATGACCTCCACCCAACCACAATGATGTCAGCCAATCCCCCTGTTTTATTAGCAGGCGGTTTTATTTCCCCAAAGAGGATCCAGCACAGGTCACCTCCAGAGAGGGGTAAAATAAAGCAAGTCTGCCCACACATGACTCTCTAAAACAACACGGGGTCTTATCAAAACACTCCGTATGACCTCGGCGAAAAGAGGCGGAGAGAGAACATCGTATATGGCCCTGAGACAAATCCATTAAAACGATTTGTGAAGTCTCAGAGGGACTAGACCCCAGTGTACAGGAGGATACAAACACACAAAACATCCTTAACATTCTGTGTAAGTTTGAAGCTAGAGGAAGAAACGCTCACGGGGATACATTGTTCTATATTTTTAATATCTTAGTTTTAGTCTTTTTATGTTTTTATTCAATTTAATTGTTATCCCAGGACCAAATCAGGGCACATTTCACCAAGTTGTACTTGTACTTTAAGGGTGCTTTCGCACCTACAGGCTTTAGTCCGCTTCAATCGAACTCGAGTTTGTTTCCCCTCTTGGTGCGGTTCGTTTGGTCTGGTGTGAACACGGTAATCGCACTCGGGTGCGGACCAAAACAACCGCACCGAGACCCCCAAAAAGAGGTGGTCTCGATCTGAATCAGTTAGCGAACTCTGGTGCGGTCCTCCTGGTGAGAAAGCATACCGAACCAAAACAGGACCAAAGGCTGCAAATCACGTGATATACATACCTGTTGGACCTTCGGGAAAAATTTGCATGATGAGCATATCACTGTTCCTCCTTATTAATGCGCGCCACCTCCTGTATTTTCGCGATATGCGCCTTCGGCGAATGCAGTGCATTAATACGTTGTTTTCCAGCCGTAACTGCGCTTGATTTTCAAACGCAATAATTCGTCTGAAGTGGTGAACGCACGAGATGTAGAAAGTAATCACCAGGGCGACAACCAGTCCACGTAGGTTCTCCATCTTGAAACAGTTAGCACAGAATCTTCTCCCTGTATTTACGTTTTTGTTCACGCGGCAAACACATCTGACCAATAAGCGGAGAGGACGTTCTCGCGTGATTTAAAGTGACACATTTTGGTACGCTTGTTTTTTTCCCGTGTGAAAACAAACCGAACCAAGGAGAAAATGCTACAAGTTTACAAAATTATCAACTGATTCGGACCAGAGCAAGCGTACTAAGGTGTGAAAGCACCCTAACTTTATCTTTATAACTTGCAATTGTAGATCTGCAGATCTGCAGTGAGAGAAGGACAGAAAGGTGGATCTCTCCAACTAACTCTTCATACTGCAAAACCTCCTAACCTGAATTCACAAAATCACAGAGGACAGTCTACACACGGAACCTTACACATTCTCCTCCACATCTCATGTCTCATAAGTAATGTCTGCCGGCCTTTAGCTGAACAGTGGAGATAAGAAGACACTACTATCTGGACACTTCAAGTGTCCCACACACATCCATACCAGGCCTAATAAGGAGAGAAACCACTGCTCTGACATGGTCTCTGGACCAGGTAGCACTTGGGAGGTCCGAGCCTCAAGTCTGCCGCTGCAATCCCATTCCAGCGGGTGCGTCCGGCCAAATAACAGCACGTTCCAGAAATAAAGAGCGAACAAGCAGCTGCTTGCTCATCCTGCCAAAAATACAAACCCTTACAGATCAGGAAGCAGCGCAGCATTGGCAACTAACACTTTTGGCAGATGCTTAAATCAAGTTATGGGTGTTGTTATTGCATAGTATGTCCACTAGAGGAGCTCACTGCAACTCGTCTGTTATCTGATCTACTTGGCAATGCCTTTTAAGTTTACGAAATGGCTGTTTTGGCTGACGAGCTTCAGCATAACAACTAAAACATTCGGGTTACCTCATAAGTACATGCTGTTATTTATCAAACAGGGATCAAAGTCTAAGTAAAGTTATTAAGGCCTGCAGATGGTGCTCTTAAGTCAAAACATGAGTTTAACCACGAGGCCTAGACAAAGCGGATGACCGGAGGAGCTTGTTGCAGGATGAAGCGGAACTGCCGAAAGACTGTTGTCACACGAAGCCAAGCAGAGTGGCTGTAGGGACGCTATTCATTCACAGCAGATGTGTTCCCTCCGAGCCCCTGCCGCGGCCGCTGTTGAAAGCTACACAGGGAGGAGAGGATTAATACAACCAAACAAAAAAAGGAAATGGATGTCAGGCCTTGACAGGATAATGACAAACTCAGAACAGAAAAGGCTCTCAAGGCTCGAGTTGCTGTACGCGTCCAGGTGTTGCTGAACCAGCAGTCTGAGTGGAAAGTCAGCAGTGAACCATATATATGACCCGAGTCGATGTGAGCAAGACCTCAAGCACCTTCTGCAACAGGCTAAGATTTGGGAAAATCGCCTCAGGGAGTCCGGAGGCCTTGACCGCCACCCTTCTGACAGCGGGAAATAAATTGAGACAGCAGAATCCAGATGTCTACAGAAACACATAAGACTTGTAGCATCAGTGGGGCAACATGGGACAGATATCAGAGATGAGCACATTTCCAGCTGGCATTTACTCCCCTCATAAATGTTTCGAATTTCGATTATCATTTTTCACTTTAAACTGCTTGAAATTTCAGCTTTAGTTCATTCCAGGAACTAGTAATTACAGCCCAGCCGATATAGTGATGTGCCGATATTATCGCGGAATATGATATTTACTGAAAATATATATTGATGAATGATAAAAAGAGCTGCAAAGACAGAAAGTGGATCCTTGAACAATGTTATGTCATTGTGTAGCTGTCCTTTATATCTTTATACTATTGAGAATTCTTTAATTGATACACTACATGTTAGGGACATTTTTATATTTTGTGCTTGTGAAGAACAAATTAAATATGGACTGATATGTCTAATGTATAAATTAAGGGTCGACCAACTATTGGCCCGGTCGATTATTGGAGGCTGATATTAGGTATTTTGCTGATTATCAGTTTTTGATTTTTAACCATCACCGATATTAAGTAATTACAAAGTGTGCTACTGTGGCTCCACTTATGTCTCTTCTCTCTGTGCCGTTTGCTTTCGTCTCGCTGCTTCATTTAATGTCCCACCCACAACGGTCTCTGATTGGCTATATGTCACACGAATGGTAGCCAATCAACGCTGAAGCCTTGTTGTCACTCACACCACACTCGCACACGAGCGCAGCGTGAAGCTCCGAGAAGGAGAAGAGGAGAGTTTCAGCTGAGCTTGGTGTTTGTAAAATACATTTTTTGACAGATTTTCTTTTTTTTCCACATCGGTTCCAAATATCAGCCCAGTTAACTTGCAATAATATCCATATAGTTCCTGAAAAACAACATCAGTCAACCTCTAGTACAAATACTCCAAATACTGACGTAAAAATTAGATTTTAAAATTCTTTATCTTTTGAACCCTTTTACTAATGCACTCAACTCTACAGTCAGTAGCAACGGAGAAAGATGGAGCAGCAGTGAAAGCCAGATAAGGTAATGAAGGGGAATGTGGTGCTCATCTCAAACACTGAGGCTGCCTTTCTGCAAGCATCATGCTTATTTATTAGTCTTTCATTGCTCTAATGCCATTCCGCTGGGATGTGGTCATCTGATGCTGAGATGCTCACTGCGAATCTGATGCACATGTTTCTGTCCTTTTACCACTGTCCAGCATTCCGAAATTGGCCAAGAACTGGTGTGTAAACTATGAGGAAAGCCACAAACGTCCATTGAGCCCCAAAACAAGACCTTTAATTCCAAGTTGCTAAAGTGTTTTCCTCTAAAACCCAAAATGTTCTCACAGGCTTTTCATCGAAAGCAACTTCAAGTTTGCCAAAACCAAAGTTCATATTTACAGGGACAGTATAATCTGCTAATCAGATCAAACTTTTGTGTAGCCTTTGGTAGGACTTTACCTCCGTCAGACAGACGTAAGAGATCTTGATCACATTAGCTTTAAATGAAAGATGAGAGAGCAGCTACGGAAGGGATGTGGTTTCTGACATTAGACACACACTCAAGACAAGCGGCAAACTTTTAGATAATTTGTCCTATTAAGTGAAATTAGATCTACTCTGCTTAGTATGCCGAGCTGAGCTGCTGCCAGAGATTACGTTAATGAGTTTTGCATGTCTGCAGACCTATCTGAAGGTAGGACTGACTTTCTGTCTTGCTATTGTAGAGCTTTTTAGAACTGAAGAGTAGCAGGTAATTAGAGACATAAACAAAACACAATGAATGAAAAAATGAATGAATCCATCCACCCATCCAGACAGAGAGACAGAGAGAGAGAGAGAGAGAGAGAGGGAAAGAGAGAGAGAGAGTGGGGGGAGATGGTTGCCCAATCTAACCAGTCAAACTCAACATTTCTGGGTTTAAAAAATCTTTGATGCATTAAACCAGCAGCACTTTGAAGAGTTAAAAATTAAAACTTTAATTAGAATGCATTTCCAATTCCCTTTTCATCACCCAACTCTAAACCCTAAATTGGCTGGTGAAGCAGAGACAAAGCCTGTCTCAAAATAAAGTGGCTGCCTTCTTGGCTTGATGTGTTTAGACTGACAGAAACAAAAGCCATGGCATTCTGTTTACCGTCACTCCGCTGATGTGAAAATGAACTGAATAAACACACCCGTCCACCTCTACACACAGCTCCGGCTGAGAAAACGCATGTGGGTTTAGAACAGCAGTGTTTAATTATAGTGGCTAAGAGACAGGAGTGGACACTTTCTGGATGGCTCCGGAAGGTTAGTCACACTTCATCACCAATCAAAACATCACCTCAGGGGCTCTCAAGACCCAAAATGAGCTTTTCTCATGGTGGCAAAGTCTGTGAATAGATTAAGTTGTTTTCCCTGCAGGGCAAAGTTTACATGTGGATGCAAGAAATCCGCAGATCACTGCCCCTAAACCACCGAGCAAAATAAAAGCAAAAAGCAGAAAATTTAAGTTGTTAATGGAAGCACAAGGGGTTGAGCAACCCAAATCAGTGCTTCCATTTTGCACCTTGTTTTTCCTATAAACTATTTTAAAAGACAAAGGGTGTTTTTTGGGAAGTTTGGATGGAATTAGGGATGTCATGATTGTAGATTTTGATGGCACGATTATTGTCTGGGAAATAATCACGGTTTCACGATTATCACGATTATTTTTACAATGTAGACGATCACATTCTTTAGAGGTTTTTACCTTTTATTTACTGCTGTCTTTTTTTTCTTTTTTAAAAGACACAAAAACCATAAACAAACAATACCGTTCATAAATGGAACATAAACAAATGGATACTGCCTTTTGGAACATAAATAATAATGTAAACAGTGATGCATCATAGTGAAAACAAAAATAAACAAAGTCTTTCTTTAGAATTAAATTTAAACTTCTAACACTTCTCCGTTCGGTATCCATCAGTAATACAGAATAACATTTTTTGATAAATACACTTACTATATTTCTTCTTTCCTATTGATTACACTATAAAATAAAACTGAAGTAAAAAAAAATCTGACTAATTGAAAATGAAGAAATACTGAAGTTTTTGGTCATTTTGAACGAATCTGGCCTATAAAATAAGCTGCTTTTGGCCTTTCTGGAAGAGAAAGGCTAACTACATTTCCCACAACCCACTGCGCGCCCTTTGGCGCCGCGTCACAATAAAGCGTTGGGCGCGCGTTACGGAATAAACTATGGAAAATCCATGGGAAACTCTCAATAAACGGCTGTATTGTGAGTAGAACGCTGGTTGTTGTGGTTATTTATCAGCTACATATGCGTTTTGTCTGTAATAAAGACAAAACGCATATGAGCGTTTAAGCTGAGCGTTTTAGCGAGTAATGGCGCTATCGCGGGCGCTTGCGTGCTCACAAACACAGGGCACGTGTTTACATTGCAAAAATGAAATTTATAGGGTTTTACGTGTGTACTTCTGTTTTCTGCACGGAATATCTGACGAATACTTTCACATACTGAGGGATCAGGTCTTGTCTTGACCGCGCCTCTAAAAACAATGTGCATCATTAATAAGCGTCCGTGTGAAACACAAGCGGTGCATGCACTAGTGAGTGAAATGAGTTCAACGAAGCTTCGATTCTGGAAAAATTGCCTCGACCTTTTTTTGTAATAGAATTATTCGAATAATTGTTTCAACTCTATGCATGTGTGTCTGTGTGTTTGCGTCCGTACCGAGCTAGAAACTAGACCGTTTAAGAAAAATAAGTGCCATATTGATGTTTTGGCAAATTTTGAGCCACTTTGAACTGATTTTGGCTTATAACTCATTTTGGACTGGTTTCAGGGAGAGAACTACATTTTTGCGCTTGATGGCGTTCCACATGAACTTGTTTGTCATGACGACACTTCACTCAATAACATGACAAACGGGGAATGAACACTGAAAACATCAAGTACACAGCTATATTGTGAAGAGAACACTGGTTGTTTTTGCTATTAATCAGCTAAAATATATATATTTCTGTAATAAAGGGGAAGATCTGACTGAACTGGAATGTTTTAGTGAATGTTGGACTTTCCTGTAAGAGACGAGCGTGCCCCGCAAACACAGCAAGGAACACAGAGATTAGGAGCGAGAGCCGGTGTTGTTAAGGAAATGAAACAGTATAATCGCATGATTTGCTTTTAGGCAATGTGTTGCGTTGCTTGTTCTGCTCATCGTCATATTAACATGTATGAATTACAATTAATAACTTGCTTCAGCGCAGTGCCACCTCCCTCACATAACGAATAGAGCACGCACGCATACGCAAACAGAGAAAAACCTACCATTGACAGATCGGCTCCATAGATCGGCCCAATGCATCCTTACTTACATATATGCTTACACTTATTAAATTGTATTGGAGAGTATTACTCAACATGAACACAGTGTTCTAGGATGAGAATGATAAAAAATGTCATTTTGGAAAATGCCATAAACTACAGATGATTTCTTGACTGATGATAAGCACTGGGAAGTTTCAGAAAACCAGAGCAGAAAGTGCATCTGCTTTCTCAATTTAACCATAGAAATCGGTAAATAGGTTCAAAGCCAAAAGCAGAGATGTGCTGAATTCGATTAGACACATTTCTGTCTTTCACAAGAACTCAGAGAAATTCTGTTGCAAAACCAAGTGGCTGAGAACCCACAGCTGTAAGAAAACCATCGTCTCACTGAAAACCCGGCTCTCTGTGTTCCCTTCTTCACCCATAAGGGATTATCCTCAACAGTATAAGGGAGTCGAATGCTATTTGTGAGACACTAGGGAGCAGATTTTTTGCTGTGGTACATTTGGAAAAGCAATCCACACCAGTTCTAATTCCTTCTGGCTAACAAAGTCGCCTGGAGAGCCACATCTGGAGCCCACTGCGTCAACAAGACCAAACAACACCAGCAAACCATGCAAAATTCTGCCCACCACAGAATGGCAGAGGTAAACTGACACTAAAGAGATCAGGATCAAATGCGTTGAAACATAAACAAAATCCAATCTTTCTCAAGGTTTCTGACTCATTTTTCTGCATGCCGCCTTCGATCTCCGTTATCCTCAAGCAAGCTTGCCTATTGCATTGTAAAAATCTTTTGACCCAGTAAATCGAGGACACTGTTCGGTCTTGGTCAGAGACCCTGTTGTTGTAAAGAGGTCAAAAGTAGGGCCCCTGACCCAATGAGCCAATCAGAGGGTACAATCTTGGCCATATTCCCACTCTGAGTTTCCCATCACAACCCACATCGTTCTCACACAAGGTCTCGCTATTTATGACTCAAGAATTCCACAGTGTATGCAGCAAAGTCTGATACACCCACACACTCTACCCAAATTCCTGCCCCTTAAAAAGGAACCGCAGGGAGAGATATGAGTCATAGAGCCGTTTCGAGTGCCTGATGGGTCGGACCCTAGAAACGACTGGTAAACGGTGACAAAGAAGCACTTGACACAAACAGTACGACACAGGAAACAGCAGGACGTGTCTTAATACACTGACCATACAGGGCCATAGACTGTGAACAAGGGGACTGTGTGCTGGTGTGTGTGAGCATGGGAGAGAGTGTGAGATTCAGAGAGTAAAGAAAGAAGGTTGAAGCTGTGGGCGCATGGGACTCAAAATATACAAGAGGTAAAGCTGGACTGGGGTGTATGTGAAAGGGGTTAAGCTTGCAGGCCAATTAGCTACCAATAAAGTCTATGTCTTGGTACGAAAAGTTGGATCATTATCAGGAAATTAGCAAACCCTGAGAAAATTATATATATATATATATATATATATAAGAGTGAGTATATATATACACAGTACTGTGTAAATGTTTTAGGCAGATGTGAAAAAATTGTAAACAAAGAATGCTTTCAGAAATATAAATAATGATTTATCAATTTACAAATGTAGTATATCAGTTAGGGTCTAAATCAAATCAATATTTGTTGAGTTACCTTTTGCCTTCAAACCAGCATCAATTTATAGGCACTGCACAAAGTCAGGATTTTGTAGGATTATAGTCATTATATTATTTTGTAGGATTATAGGGCCTGATATTATTTTGTAGGATTATAGGATTATAGATCTGTGGTTAGTTCTCTGTATAAGCTAAATGAAATCCTACCAACAGTTCCTTCAAAAACTGTGTGCAAATTTAGAAGAATTGGATGCTGTTTTGAAGGCAAAGGGTGGTCACTCTAAATACTGATTTGATTTAGATTTCTCTTTTGTTCATTCACTGCATTTTGTTGATTGATGGAAATAAATGATTAACACTTCCATTTTTAAAAGCTTTCTTTGTTTACAGCATTTTTTCACACCTGCCTTAAACCTTTTGCACAGTACTGTATATATATTTATTTATTTAGTTTCATTCTTGTTCCAATTCACTTCTATTTCCATTCTTCAAAAACAGCAACCTTATTAATGAGCAAGATTAATTATGTGTTTATCTTAATGATTAAAAAAACCACAAATGCATGACTGTGCATTTTTGGCCTTTAAAAGAAACATGTCCATAAACAGACCACCGAGAGAGCGTGTTACCTAACAGAGCCCTTTTGTTTCTTGTCAACATGCTGCATGCATTAAAAGTCTCTCGGTGCTGCTACACCCCGACTCTCACTATCGCCCCCACAGCAGTGAGTCAGCGCTATCGGTGTCTGCAGATTTGGAAAGAGGGATTCCAGATGCTGCAACACGCCAGGGACCCATGTGACAAAGGAGTGTGGCGCGGACCTGTTACTCCGGGAGCAGCACTGATGGTGACTGAAGATAACGATGAAAGCATCTGAAGTTTATCACCCGTCACCTTCCAGAACATCGGCCTGTCACACCCTCAGCAGACAGAGATGAAGAGTGACACCACTGTCACAGCTTCAAGCCTGAATAAGAGATAAGTCATCTCCTACATGTCCAGCACAGCCACTCAGAGGTGTTAGTACACCAAAGGAGATTGTAAAAAGTCTTTAAATCGAAATCTGTGCCTTTTTTTTTTAAAGGTCCTATATTGGGGTGTAGACAGCACGGCTGTCACATGAAAATAATCAACATCCATACAGCCCTACATGTTCAACACAACACTCCACCAGTAGACTTCTTCATTGAGATTCCTACGCTAGCACCTGCAAGAAAACATGGCGGAACAGGAAGCGCTAGCAGTTCTACCTGATGGGCGAAGCTTCTCAGACAGGAGGGTGGAGTTATTCAAATGTCTCCGAATGTGACGTAGAAGTAGGGGAGAAATCAAAGCGGCTCGTTTAAGCACACAATTTCTGACATTTGTAAATGAGTACTAACACCATTGACCATTTTTATCAAACGTACAGTGTGCGCAGTACAGATCCAAATGGATGTCCCCCAAAAGTAAATAATAATAATATGGGACTTTTAAGGGTTGATATGGTTTCACTGCCACATTTTTCTCTGAGCATTAAAACATAAGTAGACCTTCCACTTATATTTGGACTTGTGTTCATTATTGCTAAAGGTGTCTTCTAAGTGAGATAACAGAAATGCTGCTTGGCTTAAACCTGGCTTAGAACTGGCTTTAATCTGTATCCACCCCACAGTCACAGTGTCTAATGCAAATCTAAAATAAACATGCACGTTCATGCAGACAACCATGGTTACTAATTCAATGCAATGCTGCAGAATATCTAGAGAATCTATTTTAAATTTGTTCCACATGCCTGTTTCATGTTCATGTTGGAGTTTTCTTAGAGTATAAGTAAGAGATGAACGCATGAAAAATACATGAATGAATTGGGGAAAGAAATTCATACAAAACTAGTGCATGTGTTAGGAAAAGAGACTCATAGAAACTCACCTTTTAATTTCCATGGCAAAAGAAAAAGATGCTTTAACTAAATTAAGACTTAGACACTAGAAAGAAATGTGTGTATATGCATGGCTACCTATGTGAAATCATGCTGTCAATGTAATAATTATTGATTGATTGTATGTCGTGATCAGCTTAAATGCTCTGAAAATGAAATTTTCAATAAAAACAACATTTTCAATGATTATCATCAAAAGATTTCAAGGTATAATGCAGGACAAATAAAGTTAGTGATTCTGCTAATTGAAAGAGTGAAAATGCCCAGACTGAAGCAGTCATATGTAAAGATAACACCATTAACACGGACATGCAAGAGGTCAGTAGGTCTGTGCCATGCTTCATGTCTCCACTCACATGCAGTACTGTGGAGGAACACAAAGGAGCTTAGTTACTCATCCACTGTCCCCTCCCACACCACCATGCATCTGTCTCGAGACCACACAGCACTCCGGAAGACAACAAACAAACAAGCAAGCAAATGAACACCCCCCGAACAGGTGAACGACACATTGCACAAACAGGTGGCTGCTCGGTTCAGAATGCATCTCATGGACAAGCCATAACAAGGCAAGATGGCATTCTAACCTGCCTTTACCTTTCTGGGTACTAACTGAAAAGCACTGATAGTCATCATCACTCTCCTCGGGGAGGGAGCTGCACTCCACTGGGAGGCGGCCCTCCTGCAGGAGTGTCCAGCAGCTGTCAGTCAGGAGCTCGCAGAAGCTGCGGCAAGGCAGCTTTGGGGGCAGGCCGGGGTCTCTGCAGCGGGGCGTAGCCAAGAGGCAGAAAAACCACTCCACACCATGGTGACAGCCCGAACGCAGGAGCCACGCCCACTCCTGCAGCAGCACCTGTACTTCCTCCACGCTGCTCTGGTTGAGGAAGTTGGGCACGGCGAAGCTCTCCACACCCGCCCGGACGCAAAATGGCAAATCAGAGTCGGCCACCACGCAGTGCGGGGATGGCGCAGTGGGACGCTGCAAACTACTAATTGTTGTTAGTAAATGACCCGAGATCGCGTATTCGGGAGAATACTGCGTCATATTAAGATCAGCATGCCAACCTGAGCTACTGCCATTGGCATTTTTGAGAGAAACATTCATGCTTATTAAATGATTCTCATTGAGCTCGCCAGTACCACTGCCAATGTGCTCTATGTTGGCTTCGTCCATCTGAGAAAGGTTCATTTTGTTCATACTTGTCCCCAGCAAAGTATCCTCTGCAAGAACATGGACACTTTCCCAACTAGACATATTGGTTTGCACATCAAAACTAGACATATTGGTTTGCACGTCATAAACTTCTTGTTTTTCCCATGAATTGGACCCAGGAGCAAGCCTAACCTTTGACCCAGCAAGAGACCGAGACCCGGTACCTGTCCAAGATCCAGACCCTGGTGCAGGGATGGACCAAGGCCCGGAACCGGGTGTTCTGACCTCTGCATCTGGTCGCCCATTCCAAGCTGGGCCCTCCTGACTATCTCCAGATCCCCCTCCACTCCCCATCTCCTCACCCTGAGTTTGGATCTCCACTTTGGAAGTATCTGCATCTTCCCTCCTCAGGTACTCCATCCTTGGCACTGATGTGGGTACAGTCGATGTGGGCACCGTAGTGCCCAAGGTAGACACGTAGGCTGTCACTGTTGTCTGTGTAACCTCGCTTTCCTTGTCTTTTGAGTCGTCAAACCAAAACCATCCATACGAATGCCCGAAACACAAAGTTGCGAACACGCCGAGACAGAGCCACAGTCCGAGCCGAGACATGGTGCTGACTTCCAGCAGCTTTTTCAACAGCTCACACAGGATCTTGCAGCAGACATGCCCACAGCCAGTAATCCCCACACACCGCACTCAGCACTCAAAGCAGCCAGAAAAAGTTCAGAGGAGGAGTAAACTATTCAAAGGGAACAAGAGGAGGGGAGTCCCTATTGGGCCAAACTCTGGACTTTTCCTCCAATGACTCCTCCCCCCCTCCTTTTGTCTCTACTGTGAAAAGAGTGTCTCTGCTGATAGATAATCTTACCAAAAACGCCCGCAAGGCTTCCTTTTGTATGTGCTGGTGCCTCCAAGCGGCTGGGACAAATGCCTCCCTAATGGAATTTCTAGGGGTTTTTGACTCACTTTTATAGTCTTCACAGAGGCACAAGAAGTCCTCAATCTGTTCCACATTGAAACTTTAATCAACTGTGCAAACTTTGTTGGAACTTTTTTGGGGGGGTATTTTTTCTTTTGCATCTTTAATGAATGATAAATCAATTTTGAGAAAACTGCTTCCAAAACCTGTGACTTGCCATACACACAGAATAAAACTTGCACACTTGCCACTTGCAATTGTTTTTAATTTAGTATTTATATATGTAGGAACTTAAAGACTCTACTAATGGCATTCCTCCGTTAATCCTGCTTTTAATTTCTGACTATCATGTGGGTATCGTTTCCTTACAGAGGTGATAGATTGGATTAGGGGAGGAGAGGGCCAGGAATTTCAGTCACCAGACTAAGTTTTAGAAGAAGAGAGCAGCTGGGTTATAGGCAGTGTTGGGGAGTAACAGAATACATGTACCGACGTTACGTATTCAGATTACAAATTATGGGTAAATGTATTCCGTTACAGTTACAGTTTAAATAGATGGTAATCGGAATACAGTTACATTGTTAAATATAGTGGATTAAACAACAGTATTTTTCTGTTTCGTATGTGTTTCCTCTCTCTAATAAGTTACGGCAATTCTATTCATTACCGGAAGCCCTTCAGAACACGCAACCAAAGATTCTAAAGTAAACGTCCTTTTAACGCAAGTTTACGCAGTAGCATAATGAAGTAGTCAGAGCTAGAGCCAGCACCACAGAGCCAGAGCAAAAATGCATTTCACATTAAGAGAAGAAAGAGGGTGGAATATGAAGGGTGTGATTGCCACATTCATAGAGTTGTTAAAAGCAAGACAATGTGGAAGTAATCCAAAGAATTCAGAATATGCTACTCACATTGAGTAATCTAACAGATAGGGGTGGGTATTGGCAAGGACCACATAATACGATACGTATCACGATACATGGGTCACGATATGATTATATCACAATATATTGTGATAATACACATATTGCGATATATTGCGATATTCTACAGTTCACTGAAAATGTTAAAATAGAGCCGAAATTCAAGTTGCTGTGTACGATCTGGGTGGTCTTAATGAATCACATTACATTAATAATTCAGCCAAAACAACAACTCAGAACTGAATTTTAACTTTATTGTCTTTGCATTTTAACACACTGAACCAGTGGACCCCCAAAAGTTAAAATAAAGTGCATAAGACTGAAAGTAAGAAATTAAAATGCCCAGTTATCTGAGCCTGCTTGTGGTGCATGATTTTTGGAGCTAGAAATCGATATAGTATATTGTGAAAGAAAATATTGCGAGATACTTTTTTGCACAGTCCTACTAACAGAACACATTACAAAAAACATTTTAGGGCATGTGTTCTGTCATCTGTAGCGGAACACATTTTAAAATTTGCCTTCCCAACACTGGTTATAGGAAGTAAAATTGGTAAGCGTTCGGTTACTGTATATAAAAATTCAATAACATCAGCAGCCATGCGATTACCATTTATCTCTAGCAAATCTCAATGCTTTTTAAATGGTAAAGGAAGTCTAAATTTGAGCTAAATATCCACGGACCTTAGAGTATACGTTTATATGTCTGCTCCCACCTGAATCTTACAATGACTTTTCCAGCAAGTCCACCCCCTCATTCTCCACTTTTCCACTCCACACAGGGAGTAGTTACTCAGTAATCCAGGTCTCACTTTCTTGTTCAGACTGGTACAGACAGGCCCTGGAGGGCTACAAACAGAGACCCTCTGCATTAACAGGGGCTCTGAGCTACAGGATTGTTAACGAAAAGAGACACAAAGCTGTATTTTACTGATCTACGAGGGAAGAATTTAAGGCAGAGTGCAGCATTTGCTTGTTTAAAGCCTGTGCACCTCTCTTTTTGTTGATGGATGTGTGTACATGCACCATTGCAAATATCTTTCACTTGACTGACAACAGTTACCAACTTCACACATCAGTCCATCCACACAAAGTGCAGCATTATGGGAAAACTCCCAAAGCAAACATTTCTGTAAGTGTATAATGCTGCATAATAACGTCATAATTTACTGTAGAAACAATATATTTAATCTGTTTCTCGCTTGCAAACCATCCACAAATTTAACCATCACAGAGAACTGCATGAATAGTGATGAGGAACTCAAGCCTCTCAATTGAGCTTAAGCTGACGGCTAATGAAAGGAAGCATTTGAGGCTAAAAAGACTTTAAACAAATAAACAGACAAGATTACAACTCACTTTGCCAACAGTTGGTCATTTTTTAAACACACTTCTTAAGCACACAAGTAGGCCGGGTGTTCTTAGCTTCCCTAATTAGCCCTCAATCTTAAAGTTGGCCACTGGATTAGGGAGTTATCCCAGTGGGCCTAATCACACATCCAGCATATTTGACATAAATTGCCCATAAAGAAGATGAAGGGAGAAATTTTGGAACCCACTGACCCTGTACTTGCTTTACTGTTCTTTGTCACGCTGAGACAGAGGAATGAACAATGGGCAATGTGGATGTTTCCACAAACCTACGCACAAGATTCTTAACCCTCCACACCCCTCGAGGAGTCAGAGCTCTGTGACCCCGCCTCGTCACAAGCCATTAGCCAGGAAACACGTCCAAAAACGAGTGGAGCTGCCCACGGTGAATATGGGAATGACATTAACAAACGCTGAACGCTGCTTCACCCCCTGCCAAAACCGCAATGGAAACCACAATGAAAAACCCTGTTTTTCCTTCAGCAGGAACCGGGATTATTGGATTTCTCACAGCAAGTGGGAGGCTTTTCATGAGTAAATTAACATGTACATAGCTTACCTATATAAAAAATCGAACAGTAAGGATGATTCGATATTACATCGGTTCAATAGACAATGATTCAACGTCTGCCAGTGTCACAAGGTCGGCTACAATATGATTTTGAATCAATTTAATTCAGGAGACAGTGGTCAATATGAGAGAATTTCATATTCTAATTCAATACAATTAACTTCCACTCAAGAAGCAACTCAAATATCATTTGATATTTTTATTCCTGAGCTCTATTCAAAGGACAAAACATCTCCGGTAATAAAAGGTGACCTTGTGTGGAATATAAAGTCACATTACAATGTGAATGATCAATGCTGTGGGCTTGCTGATTACTAAATCACTATATCAATGAAGATCTATGTATTATTACACCCCTAATACATAGCTCACCTAAGCATTACACTGAAGTCAGGTTTGAAACAAGATGAAACAAGCTAGTGGTTTTAGTCAACAATATCAGTGTAGTGGGTAGCAGTATTAGTGGGAGTGGTACGATTCGATTCTTTCTCTGCGGATTCAAAATCGATTCATGCGTCCCAAAAAATAGAGTCATATTTTTTAACTAATGTAATTAATTTTTAATCCAACATGACTTCAGCTGGAAATCTGCCCAGACAGACCTCCTTTGCGTGAGCATGAAGGCAATGCAGTCAGTATGCGTACATATGCATTTAGTGTGATATTTTTTGTTGACATGCCACAGTCAAATGGGAAAAGTAACTCAAAAAAAGCAATGTGGAAACACATTCATCTATGTACTGAATCACGAATCACTTATGAATCGTGAAACAATTCTGAATCGAATTGTGAGCCAAAAAATAAGAATTTGAATCGTGCAACCCTAGTAAATTTATCCTATATGAACGGATTCAAATCCAGCTCTATCCTACTGCTGAAACTTCTACTATCGAGCCCCCTACACAAGGCCCTTAACCCCAAGTTACTCAGTAACTAGGAAATGGATGCTGCTTGGAATAAAAGCTACTGCTAAATGTGTAAATGTTAAATTGCTGTTATTAGACTATTTAAATATGAATGTAATATGAATGTAATGAATGTAAATGAATCTATAAATCTGATGTCTTTATTTGTGCATTGCCCTTTGACAATGACAACGTAAGCAAAAGCAATGAACTGTAACACGCCTTTATTAAAGACCGCTCATAACCTCAGCTTCACAATGAGATCAAGTCTGACTTTAAACATCACACAACCAAGCGATCAACATGAAAGGCCAAAGTCCTCCTTAACAAAGCCCCATCTGAGTTTCTTATTAGATCTCACCATCGCTGGGATCCTGCATGTGTGGGAGGCTTTTACCCCATTAACTTCCTAAATGCCCTTTCTCAGTGACCTTTCAAAGCCTGCACATCACCTCTTTCCCATGGCTCGTACGTGATGAAATGGCCAGTACGCTCCATTCCTTGAAAGGATCACAGAGCCTGGTTTGTTGCTGAAGCATGACATGTCATGCTGTTCTGCTTCCACCTGTAGACTGAAACGGGGCCGCTTCCGCGTTCCCCGACGAGCAGTTTCCGATCTCCTGTAAGGATCCCCCCTTTTCCTCCCTTTCTTCAACACTAAAATGCAAAAGCTTTTAGCTTCTCCAGAACTTCTCGTGCCAAGACTAAGCTCAGGAGCCCGGAAAAAAGCTCCTGGCAAGCTTCAATCTCAAGCAAGGCTCTGGCAGGTCCAGCGGATCCATCCTAGTTTGTTATCAGAGCTAATCAAACATAATGAACGGGGCAAAAGACGTCGAGACGTGAGTCGGGGTTGCCAGACGTTTATGAAAGACAAGATGCCAAAATGGAAAGGGGGCCAAGGTTTCCTCAGAGACCTCTCATGGGTGTGTGAGAAAGCTTTCCATTTTCAATGAACAGAGAGGAAAAATAGGGAATCTTTTAAAAGCATTTATAGGAATGCAATTACAGGAAATAATTTATTCCTTTATGGCATATTTTTGTAAAACACTCCCATTTGGATCAGTTGGTGGCGTAACAGTGAAGATGTTCACCCCGTGATCTGAAGGTCGCCGGTTTGAATCCCAGGACCGGTAAAGTTACCACTTGCGCAAGATACTGTCCCCAAGCACAGCTCCTCGGGCGCTGCAAATGTTAGCTGACTACTGCTCCTTCATGGACGGGTCATATGCAGAGTTCAAAATGACAAACAATTACACAAACCCTAAAATTCAAGCTTTTGTTACACACGCTCTCTCTCTGTTCCTCCCAAACCTTCCATTATAAGAGAGATATTTGCTCTAACTCTTGGGAATGTTTGGTGTTAACAGAGCCTTGATCAAGAGACGATTATATTTAAGACATGTTCATATCCAGCAACAAAGGGCAAAAACTCTCAGGCATCCTGCACTTGGCCTAAGTTGAATCGTTGCTCTCGTTTAACCAAAATCCTGCAACGACGTCACCACAGAGCAATGCACCTAAATCCTGTGATGCTATTGTGCTTCTGCACACAGTCCTGCACAATGTTCTCTGCAACAGGCTGTAATTACCTGAGAAGTTCGAACAGGCACAAGGAAGAGTAGACTAAGCAATAAACAAGGAGCCTGAGAAAATTAGAGAGCTATTCTTTTTACGGAGCAACGATAAAGTCGCCAACTTTTCGGACCCTTGGACCTGCCGAGCCCGTAGTAGAAACCTCCCTCGGATTTAGTCTGCGTGAGGCAGCGTGTGTTTGCAATTCATCTGCGTAATTAGCAAATTGAGAAAACTAATTACGGGCTACATGGCCCTCTTTTAACCCACACACGACACTGTGTTCAGCTGCTTCCCATGAAGCTAAACTGCTTCAAAATGGTTCACTAACTAAACTAACTAAAAACGATATTTTAACACATAATCTGAAGTTCTAATTTTAATTTCAATTTCCACAGTCTTAAGAAGGATCAGGGTACATTTCACTACGTCGTACTATGTGACAAAAAATTTTGAGTCTTGAATCTTGAAGATGTCTTTGACGGGCAGTGAATGTGGTTTAAGCAATAAAATAAATTGAAGATGCTGTGTGTTTTCCGGCGCAGGATTCTGTTTGTTCATCGGTTGGATCCGTAGCTGGCTTGTAATTAACTTGTCCGTAAACATATAATAACATGCCCACGTACACAGTTTCCGCTGTCAGATTGTCTACGGCTCTGAGAAAGAGAGTATAACTTTCACTCTAGACAGATACAAGGACACGCGGGGTGGAGATGTTATGAGATGTGCAAATGCTGTGTTTGATCTATAATCTCGCAGAACCAGATGTGACATTGCTATAGCTTGTTTTTATTGTTGCTGTCGACAGGACCAGACAAGGCATCAGAAATTAGATGCATGACTGCCCACAGGCGTATTTCATTCACTAACTAAAGGTTCCTCAATAGATGCAGCTAGGGAAGGGCAGTATGACAAGTCAATATCACGATAAACTGACATTTTGCCTCGATAACAATTAATACACTTTTTGCCCTCATAGTTCATTGGTAACGTTTATAATGTATAGGTTCAACGAAAGAGTTAATATCTTTGAGATTCTGAAAGAATTAAGGAGCACACAGTAATGTAACATTCACACCAAGAGCTGTAGAGAACACACTCGGAAATTTGGTTCCTACTGTACTTTCATTCCGATTAAAATGCCGTGTGGAAAGCTGATCACGGAGATCAAGGGTCAACCCTTTTCGTCTTCAGAGATTGTTACAAGAAAGCACAGGCGTGGGATGAAGTTTCTGAGTACAATGCTACTTCGCATACTGAATTATTATTGCACAATATAATTTTCAAATTTACTAAACTACAAATGTTTACGTAATTTGCGTAATTCTGTTATTGGCTGTAATTTGATCGATTAGCCTCTGCTTGTTCGAACATCTTATATTTGAGTACCTCATATCGTTTTTTGTGGGGGGCTGGGCAACAAAACAGCACAGCTTGCTGTCGCATTGGCTACAAGCATGCGGCTTCTGTAAGCAAGATCGAACGATTGAACGAGGTCATGAGAGACATGGGCGACAAGAGCATAAATATTTTGACAGCGATGATTTTGAGCGTCTTCTGTGATTTTACAGCTTTAGTAGCTGTAGCATTAGAGAGGAATTTTATTTTGCTACAAGGAATGTGTCCAAAACGACTAAAATCTTAATTTTTTTCTATTTACACAACCAAAAAATTATTTTAAAATGATCAAAATAACCAACATGGGCAAAATTAAGTTGATAAGAGGTTCTGAATGTTGTTTTTTTTTTCACAATTAATTGCAGAGCTCTAGGCAAAACACTGCTTGGTTTTACTAATCAAACTCCAGTTTGGTATCTACGCCATTTCTGCTGAAAGTGTCAGGAATGAAAATCTACTGCATGTTTTTTAGTACCAGACATCAACCTCAAACCACAAGACCCACGGTTGCCCACATTCCCAAAGAACATGTTTACATATGTTACAGAAAAGGAACTCGCAAAGTAAACGTCTGCATGTGTCCCCCTCCTCCTCCAGACACGACTGGCCTGACCTGCCAAAAAAACCTTAACATCCCCGGACCTCGTAATTAGCCCCAATCAGAGCAGAGACTGAGCCCACTGCAGCTGATGACAATCATCATTTAGCCCTCAATTTATCTTCACAAAGGCTGTGGAAACTGCAGATGTGATGCTGGAGGTGACCACAAATGTGGCTCAGAGAGTGCTGGAGCGAAAGATGCAATAAATCGTATTACAAAAGTAGTCAGTCAGAGTTACTGCAATGCTGAATCAGAAATTCAATTAAGACTAATTAAGAATTTCAAAACGAGGTCCTCTGTTCCCTTGCTCATAACTTCGGGCAAATAATGACAGATTTTCAAAATTCTTTCCCTGTTGCATTAAGAATTACAAATGAAGAATAAAACACATGAAGCTACAATATCTTGTCAAATAATAAATATAACATTGATATTTTCATATTATCTATACTTAGACAACTTTAATTTTATTCTGAATGCACCATGGAAATAATTTTGAAAGTTGCTCAACGGTTGCCAAAGTTATAGGAAAAAGTACACAGGTCCATTTTTTGACTCCCAGTTTATCATTATCATCATCAACAGCCATATAATAACAGCAATAGTAGTAATATTGTCCCAGTTACTTTTCTAGCGCTCAACAACAATAAATGCTAGTAGGGGTGGGAATAGAAAACCGGTTCCAACCCAGAACCTGCTCTAATGGTCCAACGTTATCGATTCTTCTTAACGATTCTCTCATTTCCCAGCACGACGTCTTCTGGTTTTCCCTAAGTTCTGTGTCACGGTACATTAAGTCACAATCTCTGCGACTTAACCTTCAACCTCGAGGAATAATGACGCATAAATGATATTTTTTGCGTTTGTTAGCGTGCACGACTCTCACAGGGAAGTCTAACATTCACTAAAACGTTCCAGTTAAATCTTCATATTTATTACAGACGAAATTTATATTTGAGTTCTACTCACAGTGCAGCCATTTAGTTGATATTTCTTTATTCCCAACGCACGTCCACAGTGCTATTGTGCCACGGCTCTCATATGGAACTCCCTCAGGCAAAAATGTACTTCTCGCCCAGAAATGAGTCAAAAATGAGTTGTAGGACAAAATGAGCCTCATTTTCCATTTATCAGAAAATATTTATCATCAAAAAATTATATTCTATATCCAAATATATTGCCAATGGATAAAGAAGTGTTTCCACCTGCACTAACCTTATGTTTCTTCATAGTAGTAAGCCATAGAATGTCTCTGCATAATAAAAAACTCTAAATATGAATGTGTTTAGGTTCACTGCCTTGTGCAGGCATCACTTTGGGAAAAATAAAATGGTTGCTTTTTGTGCAAGATCAGGCAAGGGCATTGATTTTGATAAAATCTTAATTCTCACCCCTTAATGCAACCTAACTTCACACTACAAAAGTTAAACATTATAATTCATCAAAAATTCACAAGCTTGAGATTGGCTTCTTAAGACTGAAGTACTGTACGGATGCAACTTTATAGGTAAAAAAAAATAGGTAAAAAGGTCAGGTGCATTTTAACTTGCTGACGTAACCCCACCCTCTTCTCATCTTACACACTGACTTACACACTTGGCCTTAGGCTCAGTCGCCCCAAAAGAAGGTAAAAGTTCTTGATGCCAAACACTTTATTTCAGTCGGTCTTCTTCCTGCCCGAGGCCCAGAGCAACCCGAACTGCACCAGTTAGCACTGGATTAAAAGCCTCTCTGAGACCTGTAAAGCTAACATTTTAACAGCACTGCTTTATAGGACCACAAAATGTTAACTGTTAAGAGACTCTCTGCATGGAAGAGTTGAACAAACGTATACAACGAGAGCTCATACCAAAAAGGCACGAAAAAGTAAAAAGGAGATTGCTCTGATAAATTTATAGCATGTTTCTGTAAGTCATGTTCACTCATATTTCAAGCCTCAAACTGTACAATGCCCTGATGTGACCTAACAATATTTTTAAAATAGTCAGCAATGGAAATGTAATTAAACCCCTGAGCTACTGCTGGGGGGCTTATTATGATCCCTGGGGGATCCCAAAAACTTCCTCAAAATGCCTGGTCTTCTAAATATTAATTAACTCTCACTTTCAGACATGCTTGCTACAAAATAAACAAAAGCAAAACAAGACAATGAAATACCATGTTAACATGGAGGGCTGCAACAAACGACTATTTTTGTAATCGAGTAATCTATCGATTCGATTAATCGAGTAATCGGATTAAAAAATGTAAATAAAAATGACAATACATTTGTTATTAGGCTTATTCTACTGTGAGTAGAATTTAGTCAAATACGCTTTATGTTGCTGTATTCAATTGAAAATGAAGAAACGTGAAGTTCAAGGGTTATTTTGAACCAATTTGGCCAATAAAACGAGTTGCTTTTGGCCTTTCTGGACGAGAACTGCATTTCCCACAATCCCCCGCGCACGCCTCGGAGCCGCATCACAATTATGGGTTCAGCCGTTCCGGAACAAACTATGAAAAAAAAAATCGATGGGAAAATCTTAATAAATGGCTGTATTGTGAGTGGAACGCTGGTTGATGTGGTTATTTATCAGCTAAAATATGCGTTTTGTCTTCTGTTTTTGTGCACGGAATATCTCCCAAATATGTTCACATACAGAGGGATCTATTCTCACCTTGATCGCGCCACTGAAAATATTGTGCGTCATTAATAAGCGTCTGTGTGAAACACAAGCAGCGCATTCTGTAGCGATTTAAATGACTTAAACGAAGCTTCGATTCTAGAAAAACTGCCTCGACCTTTTTTTGTAATCGAATTATTCGAGTTATTCGAATAATCGTTTCAGCTCTATTAACATGGTGTGGATACTGCTAAATACGACTTAGGAATTAAGAGATGAGAAAGTCTTATCTTTTCAGTAGGGCTGAATAATATTAAATAACTTTTTAATGGTGTACATGTTTCCATATCATGATGAAGAGATTAGATTCCTGCCTTTTCAGTTGGGATACACAAAATTTGGAAAAATGAAAAACAAAAAAAAAGTAGTAACATTCATTTCTACAGCAGTATACATTACTGTGCACAGGTATTGAGCTCATTTGGATACCTTGCTAGGAAAATTAGAAAATAGCTACAGTTTTATTGTGTAAAACGTGCAAAACATACATGTTCATACTATTATTCATTCATTCATTCATTATCCGAACCGCTTAATTCCAACTGGGGTCGCGGGAGACCGGAGCCTATCCCGGGAACTACAGGCGCAAGGCGGCGACCAACCCTGGGCAGGCGCCAACACACTGCAGGGCACACACACTCACAGAATCACACTCTCATTCACACTTTATGGGGCCAATTTAGATTTGCCAATTAACCTGCAGTGCATGCTTTTGGGCTGTGGGAGGAAACCAGAGCACCCGGAGGAATCCCACGCGAACACGGGGAGAGAAGAAGCCACACAGAAAAGCCCTTCGGCCGACTCGGGGATCGAATCCAGAACCTTCTCGCTGTGAGGCGCCAGTGCCAACCACTGTGCCGCCCCATCAATACTACTACTCACTAGAAAATCATGGTCAAAATGTGAAGAATTGAGGGATGACTGAAATAAAATAAATAAATTAAAATAAAATATAGGATTGGATTGATTTCATTCGCCTTGCTGGACATTTTCACAATGCTGAAACAATACATGGCACTTCCCTACCTTTCAGCCTTTTTAAGGCATGAGAAACGAATAACTCCCACACAAAGGAACTCACGAAAATAACAATACACAAGTAAAGGAAATGTCGTTGCGGGTCAAAGTGTCCTGCTATTATGGCGTGAGGGAAATCCAATGTGAAACCCACTCTGAACACACAGGCCAGCAGCACCTTCCACATGACTGTCAGATGACGCGTCCCTACTGCTCCCAGAAGACATATCCCACAATCCTGTACTGCCACTGAAAGGCCTGCTTTCTGAACCAAAAGGGCTGATTGCACCAGAGCGAAAGAACAAGCAACACAAACACTCAGCGGACTCGTGATGCCGTCATGTGCGGTCAAAGAAAAACGCCACCCACGCCAGAGCTTCCAGGCTGAGAGCGAGTGATTGATAGATACATCAATGCATTGATCCACTGATAGCATCAATCCAATATGGAAATGTGAGGCATCATACATATCATGTCACTTGCGGTTGATTTTTTGAAATATTGTTTTTTTCATTTAAATGTCTTTTTCAGCTCAGGAATAAAATGTCAATGGCAAAAATGAATGGAAAACCGGTTTCATCTGAACTTGGTCACTGCATTTTTTCTATCTTCATACTATAAGTGCAGCTATTCTTGGAATGAGTCAGTCAATAAGGCACATATCAGTCTTGGGCAAGAATGAAAACATCCTCCTGTTGGAATTTCATCACCACAAGTAGGGCTGTAAGATAACTGATCTACACTGATACACCGTTACAATGATCAAAGAGCCCATAGCATTGATCCAAAATGAAAACAGAGATCAGACAGAAAATAGATCAGACATCATACATACAATACAGCGCTTAGACATGATAACACATGGATAAAGGAATAAAAATGTCTAAAAAAATTCTGTTGATTTTCTGTGATTTTATTTGAATGTAAGTTGTGTTAAATCACCATATGATATTGAACTGATTTAAACAGACACCGTATCCTAGCAGACTGATATCGGCTGACAATGACTGCTGTCCGCTGAACTGATATAATATTGTACTGTGATGAAACTTGTGATTTACACCCCTAGTGTTTACAGTAACAGCACTGAAGGAGGTGTAAGAGAAGGCGTAGTGGGGTTTGTTAAAGAAAGGTAAAAGGGGGGCACAAGGACAGTTAAAACTTCAAAAGCTCTGCTGACAATGGCTTGGCATGTGGGGCAAGTCTCCCAGGGGCCAGCCAGCCGTCCTTTGTCTGGGGCTCCCCACAGGGCAAGGGGACGGGACCCTTTGAGATGCTAAGCGTCCCTGGCACAAAAGGAGCCTCCCAAAAAAACACCCTCCCCAAGCCAACCTGGCCCGAGAGGAGGACGGAGGTGTTCCACATGGATGAGATGCGAGCCGGAGAGAAGAGCGAAGCGACTCCAGGATATTCATATTTCAAGCAGTTGTGACAGTTGGCTCTAATTTCGGCTTGATTGTATGCTGATGACAGAAACGGGTCTCGTCCGCTCGCCGCTTTGGTGCCAAACCACTTTCAACAGAGCCTAAACCGTAAGCAAGCACAAATCTTTTTTGTTCTAGAGAACACGACCGCAGAGAGTGACGGAAACGAAGACGTCCGAGGGTAACGAGGGTTCGGCCTCTCTCGAGTCCCATCAACACAAGCGGTATATTGTCTAAAACAATCAGGATATCATTTACCTGTATCAACAGTCATCTGTACTCATGTGTCTTTGTTCATGTTGTATATGAATATCTAAAACAAAAATATAGCCTATGCTTATGTGTGTTTTGGATTTTGGTTTTACTTTGAAAAACAAATGAAGGAATGATGAATGGGTTTAAAACCTCCAAACATATTTAGAATTACTTCACAAAGCTGAGAATCTGACATACTAAATAATGCAGTGTTTCACATTCCAGACAACCACTATAAGGGCCACCTCCCCAACTCCCCTGTAGTGAGAAAAGTGACAGCAGTAGGGGCCCCAAGAGCTGACGAAAGATGAGCTAAAATACTGAAGGGCCTCCCCTCCCACTAAAGGCCATGGTATACCTCTGGATCTGCATTTCTGAGAGGTGCAGTCACTTCATGCAGTTGTCTGTGAAGAGATCTACAGGCAAACTAGAAACGATTCAGAAAATCTCAAGATTTGTTTCGATTCTGATTCTTGACTCATGATTAGATTCAAAATAGATTCACAATTCATAAACAATTCACGATTCAATACACGGATGAATCTGTTTCCAGATTGATGTTTTGAGTTACTTTACCCACTTGACTGTGGCAGATCAACAAAAAAAATCACACTGAATCAAATGTAGTTTAGGGTTAGGGTTATGAATAAATTTTTGGGAATGCACGGGAGAAAGAATTGCGATTCAATTCGATTTTCTTGCACACCCCTAGTGCAAGCATTAGCCTAACATCTGCAAAGTCAAATATATTGATATGAGGTTGTGGATTTGCGCCCTACTGGAGAATAACAACTACCCCCATTTTCCATAATCTGTAGCACTAACCCGCAGCCTTAACACCCCACAAAACTGCACACTGTCCAGCACTTTTGCTTTTACCTGAAATTAAGCAACAAGAGCAACCCTGTGTATAATATACAAATATAAAATAATTCCTGTAATATGTACACAATTATTTTTGGACAGTTTATATATATACCCACACATGTACGTACAGAACTGTGCAAATGTTTTCAGCCAACCCTCACCTCTTTACATTTCGCTATTGATTACAACAGGAAAGTGACTGATTATTTGTGATCACACCACAGCACACAGATCTCTGCACTTGACCCATCGGTGAAGGAGCGGCGGGCAACTGACACAGGCAGTGCCCAGTGAGCAGTGCTTTCCTAACATGTGCAATTGTTTAATCCAATGATTCACTGCAGCATGTGAACAGCATTCCATAAGACCACATAAATAACACAAGAAAGTCTAGCTCTTTGGAAGTAAAATAATATATAACATATATATCAAGTTTTCCTAACACTTGGGAAAGCTGGACATAACTTACACCTCTCCAACGTGGTACCAGGGGCATTAGGACACAGTGACTTTCTGACCCTTGTGAGGGAGAAACCTGGTTACTGCCCTGACTACTTGTGACTGGAGGAAAATTCAGTCCAGCATGTCTGGACACTGTCCCGGAAAAGACAATACCAAAGAGCCCCGGAAACGTGCGTGTGCATCCATCTGTCGGAGGATGACAGAAAGACCTCAAAGCAGTGTCACAAACATGTCACAGCGCAGCAGAGTGAGCGGAGAGCGGCTTTCCTCTGGCCTGGTTCAGGCCACAAACTCCAGGTAATAACGTCATGGTGGAACAGCAGCAGAAGCGAGGAATGAGCAACCCTGAGGGTGTCGCAGCTCTGTACAGACACGCTCCGGACACACACACACCTGCCCTCCCCTCCACATTCCACTCAAATACTCCACACACACACAGACAGATCCACCACTTACAAGTAAAGTTATATCGCTTGTGCTTGATGGTTTTCATTGAATAAACACAATATGACCATGAAATATGAATTAAATTCCTGTGTGGAGTTTGCATGCCCTTCCCATGTTTGCGTGGGTTGCTCCGGTTTCCTTCCACAGCCCAGAAGCATGCACTATAGGTTAATTGGATACTCTAAATTGGCCCTGTAATGCGGGAATGGAGTATGAGCAATATATAGGTTAACTGGGGACTCTAAATTAGCCCCATAAGGCTTGAATGAGAGTGTGAGCAATATATAGGTTAATTGGGGACTCTAAATTGGCCCCGTAAGGCTTGAATGACTCTTCACACCCAAGTTGCTCCACAGAGACTGTCCCAGAAATTAGACAATGAAAGTCACTCTGGATAAGAGTGTCCGTGGAAGCATAACGGTTCGGGCATTCGCCCCGTGATCCTAAGGTCACTGGATAGAAGCACTGGTACCCGGACGCTGCCCATGTCAGCTGCCCACTGCTCCTTCACAGATGGATCAAATGCAGCGGTCATATTTTAACTGTGATGCAGTGTGTGCCCTATTGTGGTGTGATCATAATGACAAATATTCACTTACATTTACTACATGTAAATGTCTTATGATTATTAAAACTGCATGTTCATCTATTTAACTATCTACCAGAGGAGTCAAACTACATGATCACCTGGCTTCTGAAGAGGCCTTGTTATGTAGAACTTGCAATTACCTCTTGAACATAAATTGATCATCTGAACACTAAAATCCTCTCGACTGCATGTACACACACTGGAATTAACACTTGTAAAACATGACCGCAACCTGGCGTGGACCAGAAGAGGACAGGGTTCGTTTCTGAATCTTGATTCCTCTGAAAGTGTTTCTATTTACTAATGTCACCACTTTGCTATAAGACTTGCTTGTTAGAGGCTTGACCCAGTCAATATGTAAAGCTGCTTTGTGAGAATGCTTCTAGTAAAAAAGTGTTAAACAAATTAAAATAAATATTACATTTTTATACATTTGCTATTTCATACTTGAGAGTGAAACACTGTAAGGAAAGAAATCTGTAGTTGGGACTTCATGATGAGCTGGATTGTTTAATGCAATCATGCATTTCGTGTTCATGATTTAACAAGACTCAGATAAGGCACTGAGCAAAGAGAGTTCCACTGCAACTGCCTGTATATTGCAACGGTGCCAACGGTGAAGTAATATTGCATGTTTACATATTTGGAGCACAGCAATAAGAACAAGAGCAATATACTTCACTGCCAAAGTGCCCTAATGGTGAAAATACGCCTGTGATTGAATTAAACCACACAACTGGAATCATGCAGTAGAGTCTCCCCCTGCTGGAAGAAAATATATTTCAACTTAGTGAAAGTGGGTGATTATTTTTCATTGTGAACACAGCACAGCACACAGTGCACCACAACGAAATGTAACTTCTGCATTTAACCCATCCGTGAAGGAGCAGTGGGCAGCTAACAAGGGCAGCGCCCGGGGAGCAGTGCTTCAACACAGTACCTTGCTCATAAGTACCTCAGGGGTAACTTTACCAGCCCTGGATTCAAACCTGCGACCTTCTGATCATGGGGCGAACACCCTACTGTTACGCCACCAACTGCCCCAAGACCTCTGCATTTGACCCATCCGTGAAGGAGCAGTGGGTAGCTAACAAGGGAAGCGCCCAGGGAGCAGTGCTTGGGGACGGTACCTTGCTCATAAGTACCTCAGTGATAACTTTACCGGTCCTGGATTCGAACACCCAACTGATGTTTTTGGGTACAATCATCCTTGATAGTGATCTGCGTAGAACAGGGTGGGTCGAATTGGGATTCCATTTATCAGATTATGCAGTGACTTAATTTTTTATAATTTTTTGTAGCTTTTATTTCCTGTGAGAGGATTTTCTTGAAGAATTATCATTAGTGGGTAAATGTAATCATGAAAATATGTCCCAAAACCTTTCCTGTTTTTTTAATGAGAATCTGGGGCAGTAAGTAGCGTAAGTTAGGGTGTTCGGCCCATGACCGATAAAGTTACCACTGAGGTACTCATGAGCAGGGTACCGTCCCCAAGCACTGTTCCTCGGGGGCTGCTTACCACTCCTTCATGGATGGGTCAAATGCAGAGGTCACACTTTGTTGTGGTGTGCTGTGCTGTGTTCACGATGACAAATAATTACTCAATTTCTTTCTCACTCTAGTGAGTAAAATATGACCATGAAAATATGACCCAAGGTTTTTCAGTTTTGTTAATATTACATAATTAAGAGAAACTGGCCAATAATTACAATATTTTAAAAATAAATGTTTTAAAAATAAATGTGGATAAAATGCTGCAATGAAACTGTAAGTGTCTTACGTTCCACCAGAGGGCAGCACACTAGGCTTTGTAGAGCATGTGTGAAATGGAGATAAAAAAACATGAGTTTCTGCCTGGAGTTAAGTTATAGGTTTGTAACTATGAAGCGATGTCCTTAAAGTGGAGATTGTTGTCCTTGAAATAGAATCTAAAACAACAGCTTCCTAAACCTGACAAGAAACTAATTAATTTAGTCCATCTTTGTCCTGCTAGGGGAAAACCAGCAGAGACCAGCTTATATTTTAAGATGGGTCATGAAGGTAATTTTCTGAATATTAAGGATTTGATGCTGGTCAAACTTGTCAAAAACAATTCAGAATGGAAACATTACACAAAGAAATCCAAAAACGTGGTATACTGTACGTAGTACAGATATCTACAAGCTATTCTTCATAGACAAAATTCATCTGTAAACCTGCTTAAACCAGCTCGCAGGATGTTTTTCCGTAGGGTGTCTAGATCTTCATCTTTGTGGTTACAATGGAAAAATGGCAGCTTCTATTATTTCTGTACTTCCTGAGCCCCGCCACCGAACTGAAGCACCTGATTACCTATTCATTGTTTTATCGAGGGCAGATCAAACCACGAGCTCCATGCCACAGAAAGAGAGAGCAAACACAGATATGAAGATTAAGAGCGTTCCTCACATGCAAAACACACCTGTCCAAACAGGCGCGCACACACACACACATATGCAGACCGTTAATAAGACTTGTCAGCATATCATGTTTTGCTGGCAGCTCCCTCAGCTGCACAAAGCACTCGGTTAGACAGCAGAGAGACAGGTGTGATCTGTAGCGGAAAACATGAACACACAGTGACGCAACGCCACGTTCTGGTCACTTTACATCCACAGAACCTAGATTTCCTAAATCTGAACCTCACATCCAGCTCTAAGACTGCTGATCCTCTCCATAAACTGAAATTGTAATGATAAAAAAAAAATAGATGAGTTAAAATTATTAGTTTCTCTTAATAAGAATATATTTTTGGATGCTTATAACTTTTATTCCACTACATTTGCATTGAGGGTGTTGTTACCTGTTACTTGATGTGTATCTTCGAAGTCAATGGATTTCAAAATGTAATTTCGTGTCAAAAACTGACTGTACAAATTTCACCTTGTGAACTAATACTGACTAGAAATATCTGTATTTTGACTCAACTAATGGAGTACTTTGCTCATCCCACTCTAACACTGGCCTTCATTTGAGTGACATCTTCCATTACTATAAGCTATAACATGTTAAATGAAAACATCTACCTCATATCCTGTGACTTTTAACTGCTGATAATTTTCATTAAAAGATGGTGAAAATAGCTGAAAGTAGGGATGCATGATAACAAAATTATAGGCTGATGCCGATATCAAACACGCAATTTAGTTAGCCAAAAAAATCTTGCGTGCAGGCAGAGTTGAGTGCCTAAAGACAAGACATTTTGCTCCTGAACATTCCGCTGCATGCTCAGAATTTTGGTACAAAATAATGCCACACATTTTAAGACAGAGGGCACGGGCCGTAGAAAATCCCACCTCAGACTTTGGACATGCCTGGCACAAGCACTACCTTTCTGACGTACAATAAACATTTCCTTAAATATTTGCTGGAATTATCGGGCAAATCTAAGCATCGGCCCGATGCCGATGACTTAACAAAAAGCAGTTATCATCCGATTCCCATATTACATGCATCCCTAGCTGAAAGATGTTTAAACTTGAAAGTGTAAGACATAACATTTTTTTTCCACTCACTTTTGTCTTATACTTATGTCACTCAGACTTATGTCTGAACATCCTCAAACATATTATAATAAAAATGCAGGGGTTTCATGTCTCTTTAATGAGAGTCAAACTGACCTACTGTACATAGGAAAGTTGTGATGCTATGCTGTATTTTGCATCCTATTTCACCAGCAGCATACCAGTAACACTCAGCAAATGACAATCTTGGAAAACCTGTAAATTCTGTTATGATGTATTTCTATCACCCGTCATTTGGTGGGTTTCCCTTTGATGTGTCTGTAGTGGTACAATGGGAAACTATTTTGACAGATTAAAAAAACACCGGCAAAAGATTAAATCCAAGTTCCGCTGCTTATGCTGAGCGGAAGTGTTGTCCCGTCCAGACCTCGAGTACGCAGCTTTATTACAACAGCTCCTGACTGGCACCAGTCAAGCATATTAAACACAGAACTCCTTCATAATCATGATCCAGCTCGAGAAACCTAATCTCTCCAACTCCAACCAAACCCTGACAGATAGCTGGCTCAGAAGTGTAAAGAGGATCCGTGGGAGATAACGGCTGGGCGGAACTGCAGGACGTTCTGTTTCTCCAGGTCACCAGCAGGGTGAGATGTAGAGCGGGGCGGGAGTACGGGGACCTCAAGGGGCAATGAGTGCAGACGCTGGAGCGCTCACCTCAGAGCAGGGGGCACTTCAGTCAGAACACTAGCGGATTACACACCGTGTGTGTGGGAATTTATGGATTTGGGCATTTCTGGGATCTGTCCCCAAAGTTGCAGGAAAACATGATGTTTCTCATGCTGTTGGGTCATTTTTTGACAAAAATTTGCCATGTGCATTTACACAATATATTCATAAAAAATATAATAAAAAGTACTGGAGCTGAAGTAATTTTTAAAAAGTATAGTGTCAGCATAGAACTACATGCAGTAGTAGTACAGACAGTAGTGTGTGTGTGTGTGTGTTTTTTTAGCTCTATCTGGGTTTTAATAGAAAAAGTTAGCATAATGACAACAGGGATATTGCTTTTATTTATTCATGTATTTATTAACTTACAAGTTTTTATTTGCAATTAAGGTCAAAAACATAACCGTTAAGTTATTTATTCATGTACAGTAACCATAACGAAAAGTACTACAGGAACATTGCTTTTATTTATTTATTTATTTAAAGGTTTTATTTGCAACTAAAAGGCAAAAAAATAGCCCTTATGTTTTAATTAAAGTTATTTATTCATGTACATTCACCATAACAGGAAAATGCTATTGGGACATTGCTTTTATTTATTTTATTTATTTTTTTAACTTTGAAGGTTTTATTTGCAACTAAGGGCAAAAACATAATCCTTAAGCTTTTTTTACTTAAAGTTATTTATTTATGTACAGTTACCATAATGAAAAATACTATAGGTTCATTGCTTTTATTCACTTACTTACTTATTTACTTAACATTTAATTTACAACTACAAGGCAAAAAGTAACTCTTAAGTTCTAATTAAAGATATTATTTATGCACAGTTACCATACTAAGAAAATACTATTGGGGCATTGCTTTGATTTATTTATTTACTGAATGGTTTATTTACAACTAAAAGAAAAAAAAAAATACATTTTTTAATAAAGTTATTCATGTACAGTACTCTACTAAAGTCTTGAGCCACCCCCTGATTTCTTTATAGTTTACATCAGACTTCTTTTGTTTTTTAAGGTGGTCTTGAGGAACAGTATTTGCACATGTTGCAATAAACCACTGTACCTATTGTTTCATTTTCCTGTTTAAACATTAAGAAATGAGGGCTCTCCCTATCTCTCTCACTGACACACACACACAATTTCTTCTCCCAGAGTGTTTGGAGGTTGTGCTACTGACTGTTCTGTGCTCATCTGTTGCATATTTTGTTTTCGCCTCAAGTCTGCCCTAATGATTTACCTGAGAGGAATCTCAGACTAACTCCACCTGCAGACCCAGACGGTGAGCCAAGCCGGGGGGAGGAGGAGCGGAGCGGCAGTGTAACCATGCGGCCATCAAGTTCATAATTAACACATACCTGTTTCCCCCAGATAGAGGGTGGGGTGTGGTTCAAACACAAAAAAAAACAAAAAGGAAAAACATCTGTGATGAGTATTGGATCTGACTGGCAGCAGCAGGCAGCCTGCACCTTGTCAAGAGTCGGAAGCAAAAACTTGGAACAAGTGCACGCATTTCACTCTTTCCCCTGTGAAAGAAAGAGTTCATTGAGGGAAAAAAAGAGTATCAAATGATGAGGCGAAAGTCAAACATTCCTCTGCGGCCAGGCGGACGTCCTAGAGCTGCCCCGCTCCACAGAGAACAAAAGACACGTTGACCCCGGCGCTGCCGTACACACCTCCCAGCGCACAAAGTCCTGTCTTTAAAACAGACGTCTGAAAGGAAAGACGCCCGACCCTAACCCTCTGTTCAAGATGAGCTGGGGGTGGGGATCACAGGCAGATTTGTTGGAGAGAGGGGAAAAAAGCTTTCTGAAGAATCTCTGCTTTGAGATGGGAGGTGGTCAGCACTGCTTTGAAGCAGGTGGAGTGGAAGTTGAATGGACACAGGGTGACCACGACTAGGAAATGACCACAAATTCTTAATAAAAAACAGCTATTTAAACAACTTACATAATGTATTCATATATTTTAAATTATATGTGTGCAACTTTACTCTTGCCAAAGATCTTAAAAAATGTGGACTGTGAAGTTTAGATGCAAAGACAATTAGGGATTCAAATAACGATTGTTTTGATAATCGATTAATCTGCTGATTTTTAAAATTAATCAATTATTAATCTGATAAAAAGAATAATAATACTAATAATTCCAGCATTTAAAATAAACCAAACTGTCTTTTTCTATTTTTCTACATTTATTTTTTATTCTTTAACATTATGAAATGGAAATACGTATTTTCTGATTAATTGAAAATGAAGAAATATTGAAGTTTTGGCCATTTTGGACACATTTTGGCCTATAACTCGTTTTTTGATTCATTTCTGGGAGAGAACTACATTTTTGCACAAGACGCGTCACAATAACGTGGTGGACATGCCTCAGGAATAAACACTGAAATGATTAAGTAAATGGCTGATTAGTGAGTAGAACACTGGTTGTTTTTGTTATTTATCAGATAAAAATAAGTTTTGTCTAGTTATATCACGAAAAATATCATTCATGCATTTCTATGCAATTACTTCAGTTTTTGTGACAGCAAGGTCCGGCACTGGTTCTCGTCTCCTTCTTATTCTTCTTTTATGGCGGTCACTTACGCAGTCATGTTGCTGATAGTTTTTCGCAGGGCATTCTGGGAAATATGCCTGTGAGCAGTGAGCCTGTGAAAAATCTCAGTTTGAATGGGTAGTTAGCCCTTCACCTTCACCCACTGCTCGATCTAAATGGGAAACGGGACACTCTACCCTCAAAACAGAGGGGTAGGGCTAAGGGCTAGGGCCACGATGTGAAATTGGATTCACCCTTAGATTCAGCACATCAGGCAGTCCCCTAAATATTAATAATAAATATAATCAGGGTGTATATCATGTATTGCTGTATCCCAAAAATATGGCCTCTTCAATTGTTAGATTAGAGTCCCAGTCCTCAATCAAGACTCACGTCTAGTGCTGACTAAAACAAAAACGCTCAAGCCGAGGAAATGCTTTTGTGTAAATGAAGTGAAAGGCCAGCGAAAAACAGCTCATGCAAGTACAGCTCTTTGAATCGATTGCTGGACTCTGGGTACCTGGCGACTGGAGCATGGAAGATGGAGTGTGTGGTCAGTGTTTTGTGTGTGTGTGCGTGTGTTTGTGTTTGGATGACTCATACAGTGAAGTAAGAGCAGCTGTGTTAAATAGCGAGACGTAACGTGTGTATGAAAGGCTCAAATATCTCTCTCCAGTACACACAAACACACACACACGCCCACACGCAACACTGTCAAGCCTCCATCACTCTCACCTCTTTGTCAGCGTGTAGACGGCATGCGGAAGTGGAGGCGACAAGTCGAGGGATCAACATCTGGGTCGAGGGACCCGAGCGGACGCCAGCCTCCCGGTGACATCTGCACCGACGCCTCACAGGCGCTCGGCCTAATTCCAGCTCTGTTCTCTTTTACATAAAAAACCCCCAAAACACCGGGAAGGCTGTGTTTACCGGACCGCACAACCAGGGCCAAATACATATTTGTTCCCTCCGGAAATGGACACAGAGCAAATTTCTCCAAAAACACATTTGTCTCTGCCGCCAGACAGCCACTGAACTTCTGGAGCCTGATCTTAACCTAGTGTTTTTTTGGAGTAGGGTGAGGGTTTGTGTTAACCAAGTATTTTGGAGGATGTGTCTGTGTCTAAAGAGGAGCCAACAGAATGATGGAAAGCTCGAGAATGGCGTCGGATTTGCTTCAATGGATGTCCGCTCCATGCCCTTCTAGCCAAAAACAAGGTGGAGCGCTCAGTGCGAGACATGGCGTCTTTGTCTTTTCATCCTTTCATCTTGTACTTCTACTACCTCCTTTTCTTTATCTCACCAGTTCTCCACCTCTCTATCCAACGTGCACACACAAGCCACAATTAGGTTTTGATTCAGTTGTGGCACAAATATGCAGGAGAAAATACCAAGACACAGCATAAACAATACATAATAATTAAATCTCAAAGAGGAATGAAAATTTAACATTGTCCCAACTAAAGGTCGGCCGCTTATCAGCCGGGACGATTATCGGGGGCCGATATTAGGCATTTTGCTGATTATCTGTATTATCTCTTTAATTTTGACGACCACCACCAATATTAAATAATTACAAGGTGCGCTACTGTGGCTCCACTGCCATCTCTTCTCTCTGTGCTTTTTGCTCTCGACTTGCTGCTTCATTTTATGTCCCACCCGCTACTTACATACATAGAATATAAAATATACACTTTAAACTAGAAGTAGAAAGAGAAACACTTTGGTTACATGCAGTATTCAGCCTAAAATTAAGGTTTATAGAGTTGCTTTTACACTGAATGTGCATAAGATCTGTTTCAATATGAAAAATTAAAGTTTCACAGTTTTATAATGTTTCTAAAATGTTCATTTCCTATTACTTTTAATTAAAATAATGTTAAAGTTTTTTGTTGGTGTTTCTAGTTTTTTGTTTTAACCTTCGGTTCCAGATATCGGTTATCATCCCCGTTAACTAGCAATGATCAGTATCGATATCGACCCTGAAAAACCAATATCGGTCGACCTCTAGATCCAACACTCAGTTTATATAAGAGTAAGAGTCAGAGCACCTGCACCAATATAAGCTACCATAAAGAGGAAAGTCATCAGTTTTACTGACAGTTTACCATCTAGCAAATAAGACTTCTCTCAAGATGAATTTTCTATATGACTAAGATGGCTGATTTAACAGTATCATAGTCCACCTATCTTGCATTTTGAATACAATCTCTACTACTCTATCATTTTTCCTTTTACCAACACAAAGCACCACACATTTATTTCAGTCACACTTAAATAATTATTGCGTACATATTTTGCAACATGCAACACCACAGTGCCGCAGTGCCAATATTAAACCTAAACGTGTGATAGGATGCCCACACTGTCCGTTTTATTATTTTATTAAACAGTAAGGACTGGTTTCTCAAACATGGATTAAGCCTAGTCTCAGACTAAGTTGCAGTATCAGTGGAGATTTACCACTGACAGTCAAAGTTAGGGACTAGCCTTAATCTCTGTCTGGGAAACCGGCCCTAAGTGTATCATCAAAAAATCAATCAAAAACTATCTTGAATATTATCAAGATCATTTAATCCCTCAGTGATCTAACGTAGACTCTAGAAAATGATGATCCCACCAATGAGATCTGTTTCCAAAGAGAGGGACGGAGTAGTGAGTAAAAGCAGAAACACTGCCATGGATAATGTGACATTTCAGTACGAGCAGTTCACAGATTCCATTTTGCAACAACAAAATAAAAAAGTGCAATACACAATAAATAAAATCATTCTACTCTCTAGAGTGGAAGGATAAACATCTACACATCAAGAGGTTATTGGTTCAAATCCAACCAAATAATATCTCCAGAACCACCACCTTGAGCTTGTGAGCAAGACCCCTAACCCATGTTGCTCCCTATAAGTAGGAAATGTAAGTCACTGGACAGAAATGTTCATAAAAGATGTGCAAACAGAGAGGGGAAGAATGTCCAGACTTTGGCAAAAGAAGAAAAACACATCTGTGTGTATCTTTCATTAAATATTGTGCTGTGTGCCGTTGATAATCGTCATGCAAATATTGTAATGAGCAGAATAAATGAGTAAGATCACAGCTCCAGCGCCAGGAAGTTGGTGTTTGGTCCGTCAGCATCACACAGCCCACATCCAGCAAGAACACCCACATGAGTGTAGAGGTATACCCCGTGTGGCCTGCATTCACTCACTGTCACACTTTGTAAAAGTGTAACAGCCCGTTTTAGAGCTTTATCTTTGAAGTCAAACGCTCTCCACCGTACGGTTCACCCTCAGCCTGTTCAATGCGTCTTTAATTTGGCCGGGCTGCGTCTCGCTTGACCTGACCTTGCCGTGTTGTTGTCTGTCTGCCCTCATAATTTGCTCCCCTTCAGCATTTGTGCTCTAACAAAAAGCTTTTGTGCCATCGATTTTGTTACCAGTTTAAATGTCTCTCCCAAGCTGTTGTAAAGAAGGACCAGACACATGAGAACTTGGACTTGAAGTAGACAGGCCTCCTTTTTCTACAAAGGGGGAACTGGCAATAGCCTGATTTGTTAGGACATGACTTATGTGTGATTTCTGCCAGAGCAGGTAGCGATGCTGCTTTACATTCTTCTCAGAATTCTAGACATTTATGTCTTAGTCTATAAAAATCTCTCTGCCGTAACTCTCATATTACACGAGACATAATATTTTCCTATTACTGTCACATAAAATTATTCCTTGCGGTAAAAAAATGGAAGTTTTATTCTAATACCTGAGCCTGACTGATAAGTTGGTGCGCTCATTCTGCTGACTAAGGGCCGGGATATACTTAATACTCAGGGGTGCATTTCCCAAAAGCATAGGTGCTAACTACATTAGCAACTAACATAATGTAAATTAGCAACTAACATAGTGCACACACTGTACATTAGCAACTAGCATAGTGTACATTAGCAACTAACATAGTGCACACACTGTACATTAGCAACTAACATAATGTAAATTAGCAACTAACATAGTGCACACACTGTACATTAGCAACTAACATAGTGTTGCTAACATAGTTAGCAATACATTAGCAACTATGCTTTTGGGAAACACACCTCAGAACGCTTATGCGCACGCATGATGGCTGCCACATGTTTCCAGCATTTTTTTGACGTTCTTTATGCACGTCATCAGACATCTGATTGGGGTGGCAGAGCGTTCAAGTTTTTGTACATGACGTCAGCATCGTTGTTTACTATCAACATGGTTGAAGGGTTTCGCAATCTTTTTTGCAACTTACCAAAATGATCAGTTAGCTTTTATCATTACTGTAGACTGGAAAAGGAGCTTTCTGGGAATGTTTGCTCCCAAAATAAATTAGAGGAGAACAAGATGCAGGAAATCAGATAAGTCGGTAAAGAAAACATGAGTCATCTAATTCATGTGCCTTTCTCTTACACACCTGGACACTCCCCAACACATGCTTATACGACTACAACTGTAATTTGGGTCATTTTGCTTCATGTATATATAGCACCAATATTAATTTACATTTACATTCATGAGTGATCTCCATCTTCTAAGTACAGACACAGTCTCCTTGGAGCATCTTGGGTTTAATGGCCTTAAATAGGGCCGCAATGCTGGCTCCTAGGAATTTTATAAAGGGAAATTTCAACAAATTCCCAGATTCTTTTGCTTCCTTAAAAATATGAAGCCTTCACTTAAAACAGATCCATTTTCCTTTATTTTGAAGAGCCTCCACACTTAAAATCTCAACCATCCATCTATAAAGAGACAAAAATACCTCCTGCTCCAGTCCTATTCAATCCCTAGTTAGCCCTTCCTGACTCATATGCTGTGATTTGCAGACAGGAAGACGGGAAGCGGGTCATCATGTTCATCACACAAGGGTCAATCCTGCCACTTCATCGTAACAAAGCCTCAAGAGCCAACAGGCCTTCTAAAGCCATGATGAAGACATTCGGTTCATACAGAGTTGCTAACAAGGCACTGTGGATGATCCTGTGGTTTAAAACCAAGAGCTTAAACCAGGGAAGTGTTTAATCAGAAGTTGGCCTCTTCATTTTTTCCATCTTCACACTGCAAGCACAGCTTTTCTGAGAAGGAGGCAGTCAACAAGGAACATATGAGTCACGGCAAAGGATGAAATGATCCTCCTGTTGGAATTATCACCTCACTAGTAGAGCTGTAACGATAATTAATCTACACTGATACTTCGATTAACAATCAAAGAACCCACAACATTGATAGAAAATAAAACACAGAACAGACATCTCACATATTGTAACATCCCTCTGCAAATAAGCATGGAGACGTTGGCTAGTTTTGTTTCAGCTTTTATTAAGCACAATAACTCAGACTACTGTGGGCCGTAGTTTGAGAATAAAAATGCCAAATGATATTTTAGTAGCTTTTTTGTGATTTCATTTGATAATGTGGGGATGCACAATAACATCACAATCATATTGGTTTCGGCAGGTAATAGCTTTTATAAAAGTCATCGGCATCAGACCAATGCTTAGATTTACCTGATATTTTCAGCTGATATTTTATGACGCATTTATTGTGCCAGGCATGTCCAAAGTTCGAGGTGGGATTTCATGCAGCCCCGTGTCTTCTGTCTTAAAATGTACGGTGTTATTTTATGCCAAATTTCTGAGCACACAAGTGGAATGTTCACGAGCAAAATCTCTTGTCTTTACGTGCTCAACTCTGCCTGCATGCACGAAAAATTTTTAACTTTCTAAATTGCGTTTGCCTCACTTAGCGAATGTGAGCTTGCACATGGGCTGCGTCCCGAGCCGCATACTGCTGCACTTAATAGTATGGTAGGTAAGACGCTACTATTATAGTTTTCTATGCAGTAGTATGCATCTCAGCAAATAGTCGCGGTTGTAGCTTAACGGCTTTCTACGCACTGGGTAGTGCACATGGAGAGTTACACATGCCCTATTTGACTATTTGACATCACATAGGGCAGGAAGTGACTCTTTCTTAAAATGTTGTGCACTACTATTGCTATTTTTGTGCCAAAATTCTGAGCGCACAGTGAAACTTTGGCAAGCAAAATATCTTTTCTTTATGTGCCCAACTCTGCTTATTCTTAGGCTTGACTCTGCCTTCCTCATTTATCAGCACTGGTGTTGGCAGACATAAGAAATGAAAATATTGGATATCTGCATCGACCAATAATTCCCTTATCATACATATGATATTTTTTCATATTGATGGCTCATGAACTGAAGCAAATTGAAATCCTATTGTAGCAGACTTTGTCATATCTTGTCGTGATGAAACGTGTGATTTACAGCCCTGCTCACTAGAAAGGCACCAAAGAATCACAAGGCTCCAATCCTATCGCCCGAGATAGCATCGCATGTCTAGCCATGGGGCAACTCTGGGCTTCCTTTGAGTTCGGCTGACCGGCCTCCTCCAGCACACAGCTGTAATGAGCTAAAGGTGAGAGGGGAGAGCTGCACGCAGAGAAGAAAACAAAAGCCCACTGCGACAAGATGGCTGACCACTCTTGCTGTCACCTGACCCCGGTGTTCAGCTGAATCACTTTCCCTGGGGAAAAAGACCAGAGCTCAGAACAGCAACTCCTCCTCCACACTTCCCCTTATGCAACACATTAAATGTTTTTCAAAGCCTTTTTTTTTTCTCCAGATGCAGTGGATAAAGTGTCCCGGGATGACTGACCAGAGCAAGAGAGTAGGAGGAGGAGGAGGAGGAGGAAGAAGAAGAAGAAGAGAGGGGACAAGTTGTGGTCTTGGCATTCATATGCTGCATTAACATAGTCTCACACTGAGACACACACACACAGATACCACTGTGGCTGCAAAGTGATCGGAGTGTACAAGTGTCTGAACAATGGAAGCTCTGGGAGCTTGTGATGAGTCAGAGCAGGACAAGAACACGGGAACACAGGAACACACTACTGACCGGATGCAACACGCACATTTGTGCCTAAGAGAAAGAGATGGCTGGATGGATGGATGGATGGATGGACGGACAAACAGACAGACAGACAGACAAACGGATGGACAGACAGATAGATAGAGACACAAAGAGAGTGACAGAGAGAGAGAGAGAGAGAGAGAGAGAGAGAGAGACCAAGAAGTGGGTAAGACAGACAGTTAGACAGACAGACAGACAGACAGACAGACATACAGACAGATAGATAGATAGATAGATAGATAGATAGATAGATAGATAGATAGATAGGTAGATAGATAGATAGATAGATAGATAGATAGATAGATAGATAGATAGATAGATAGATAGATAGATAGATAGATAGAGACAGAGAGAGAGGGTGAATGAATGGAGAGATGATGAGAGAGGATGAAAGTGAGTGGGGGTGGGGAGTAACCGAGAGTCAGACTGACAGAAAGTCCTTTCTTTCTTTCTTTCTGCTCTGTTCCCCTACTTTGACACTCCTTTTTTTTTCTCTCTACCAAACCAAAAGCCCCTTGCAGGCAAGACATTCCGTCTTAATTATGCTGCTGGAACAAAAGAGCTTCACTGGAATCAGAGAGAGATGGACAAACAGAGGGAGAGTTTCCATCGTGTTGACTCCGGCTGGTCATTACCCACATGTGCTGTGCTCTCACGAAAACCAGAACCAGAAGTGTCCTTCAGACCCCTCACCTTCAAAAGCATAAACACATTCAATACTGTCTGAACAGTTTGCTTTTTACTTCAGGTAAATATTAAATGGCATATAGTGCTAGTTAACACATTTTAGAGTTATTCTGTGAGCCCTCTGAATGGCATATATGACAATATTTGCTAAATAAATGACATTATTTGGACTATTTTTAAAATCTTAAAACAGAACCCACAGACATCACAGTCAGAGATGACGTCTTGTTAATACGACCCATTACTAAGAAAAGACCAACTCCGGATTTCAAAACTTCAGATAAGTTGAAACAATTGGCACGTTAAGTAAAGATGAATCAGAGATCTATGAGAATCCGTGTCTCACTGGATCATCTGGATCATCTTCAAATTGCACCCTCTGTCGTACCCAAAGGTAAGACAAAATGGATTATGAGTGTTTTCTATACATTATTCATTTTAACGCAAACTGGGAAAATGGAAAATGATTAATATTTGGCTTTAATTAAAATAATAATAACAATAATAATAAACGAATGATAAACGGATCTGGGCTTTTTGTGCCTTACATGACTAACCATGAAAACTCATTTTCAGGACGTTTTGAAGTTAGATCATAAAGTTGCCTTATGAATAAATCTCAGGACATCCTGAAGAAATACTGATGTAGAATGAAATCCAATAGTGTTTCGGACCCTCACAGTTTGAGTGGGTGTTGAGACAGGGGCTGCAAGAGTACTTTCCAACCCACTGATTCATCACCTTAAATTCATCACCTTAAAGGGCTGAACTCTGTAAGCAGAGTATTTCTGGCATTTAGCAAACACTTTATCCACAGCGACTTCCAGCTCCACATGTCAGGGACAATTTCCCTGAAGCGACACAGTGTTAACGGCCGTGCTCGTGGTAGCTGGTATTCAAACCCGTAGACCACGTTTGTGTGTGATTGCATTAAAAATACTGATATGATATGTGTTCATTCCCATGGAATCATAATGAACTTCACCTGCTTGTGTGAAGATTTAAAAATAAAAACTTCAGTTTTGAAAGACATCTGGTGAGAGTGCAGAGTCCAGGCCAGGGTCAGCGTGAAAGACCACCGTCTGGCTCTATACATTCTGCAGGGTTTCCCCAGTGAAGCAGAGCCTCGGTCAAGAATGTGAGCAGCAGACAATGGTGTTGTGCCCCACCTCAGAGCTGCACTGACCCACCCAGGCCAGGGGGGTGAATGGAGGCAGAGTGGGGGAGAGAACTCAAAGGCAAGGGATCAACCTGGGCTCAGGACACAGCAATTCATATGGATATTAAAGGCTTTTACGGACTCTTGTCCATGTGGAGGATGTTGGAGATTCTCCTGCATTCCTCTGAAGCTTGAGTCAGGCAGTTAATGGAAAGTGGGTTGACGTTAGAAGGGTAAATTGATATTTTTAATTTTATTTCCAGATGCACTCCAATTCAAAATGAACCCAAACATTCTAGAATGATACTTTATTTTAGGGCAGTTAGTGGTGGTTACTAACCATTTGAACGTCGCCGGTTCAAATCCCGGACCGGTGGAAAAGGTACCACTGAGTTACTCATGAGCAAGGTACCGTCTCCAAGCACTGTCTCAATATCTAATTGCGATTTATCTGACAGATATTGCGATTGCAATTTGATTTGCGATTTTTTGCCAAGTCAGTTCAGTATTCACTAAACTATATGTATTAAAAACTGTAGCATAAACATACATTGAAATATGAACTGCGCTATACAACTAATCCAAAAATAATAAATAAAAAATATATTTGTAATATTTTTTTTAAAACAGTCCAGCCTAGAAGCATTTTACTTTACATATATTACAGCCATTTGTAAGACGTTCATGTCATAATATAGGGCCCTATGGAATCCGTTTGGTTTTTTCCTAAATCCCGTTTTTATTCTTCTGAATTCCGTGTTTTATGTTATCATATTTATTCACCTAAAAAGTGTCTAATTATGGAAAAAAAGAACAATGCAATAGGAAAAAAATCACATTAAATGACAGTTATTCAACTTCAACAAAGTGCTGGGGTTCAGCAGAACATTTTCTGCTTTGGTTACCTTAGGTTACATTTACCTGTAAACAACAGAAAACGTGCAAAACGAAATGTTTCTGATGTGACTGTTTGACCGTAAGTGGTCGTCACGTGTTCTTGCGGGTGCAGTCTATAGTGTGCTTACGAAAGAGTTCTCCCGCTTCATAAAAATCTTTTGGGTATTGTTCTGCTCTAAACTTAGCACTAACACTCGAATTCCGTAATTTTTTGAGGACTTCGGTGTTTCCGCAAGCCTTTTCGCCATAGCTGACCGTTGACGTTTTCCCCTCTGTGTCTGTGCGTTTGTGTGTGTGGAAAGCTGAGTCCCGCCTCAACAGGTAACACGTACAGGGGGCTGCAGCGGCCAAAATGTATTAGAAACCATTGCGTTGCTTTGTCCACACACCGATATCAGCGAATTATACGACATTCTGCATTTTACAACCGATTCAAACAGAGCCCCAATAATATACGAAAAAGGGAAGCAGTTTAAAATGCATCTTTATTTGCTTAATTCTGACTTCGGTAAATATTAACACTTACGCATTTTACGTTAATTTGATCAAATTTGCTCCTACCGATTAGCAGGTGAATTCGATGACCAAAGCACAGCGTCCTTTCCTACATAATCTATAACGCTGCCATAGCAAAAACCCCTATTGTATGACGGCGTATTAGGGCCATCGTATATTAAAAAAATAATAAAACGGGGTTGGGGAGGGGAGTAAAATTACGAGGAAAAAAGTCTGAAATTCTGAGATTAATGTAATATATTTGCATGAAAAAACTTGTACTTGTCTCTTGGGCAGCGCTGGTAACATTAGTAGGACCACGTTCGGTTGGTTTCCTTGCAGGAGCTTTACAGTCATTGTACTACTGCCTGTGGTGATTTTTTAAGTGTTGATATAAATTTATTGTGTTACTTCTGGAAGTGGCAATAGTTCGACGACATGTTTTGCATATCACTTTCACCTGATGTAGCTATTTTAAATAGCATGACACGAATGAGTTTCCTTGCTCACGTTGTAGTGGGCGTGGCTTTAACTTGGGACACATCTGATTGGTGAGCGTGAGGAAAAGGACACTCCTGATTGCTGAGCATGATTGTCTATCACACATGGACATCAACGCAACGTGATTAACCGATGGATGAGAGTCCTGGGTTGCAAAAATAATCGCAGTCGTTGCAATTTTCAAATCGCATTTATTCAAATTGCGGTTTCGGTTAAAATTCGATAAATCGTTCAGCTCTAGCATACAGTGCACCACAACGAAATGTTACCTCTGCATTTGACCCGTCCGTGAAGGAGCAGTGGGCAGCTTTTCGGCAGCATCCAGAGAGCAATGCTTGGGGACAGTACCTTGCACATGAGTACTTCAACTGTACATTTACAAGTCTGGGACTTGTACCAGCGATCCTCAAATTGCGGGGCCAACTCTCTAACCATTACACTACCAACTGCTCAACTTGGATTCTCTTTCTTAGATTCTTGTAATGTTTGTGTAACATTTGTATAACACTTGTATAACTATGTGTGTGACAAATAAAGAATCCTGAATCTTGAATGTTCTAGCCAGACTTTCCACCTCTGACTCCCACCAGCCACTGCATGGGCAGGTTTACAGGGAAACTAGAATTGGATACAGGTCCGGGTGGCTTGTGAGATGCGGGTAGATGAATGCTAGAAAATGAAGAAGTGAGCTGCCAACATTTTTCATTCTGTTTGCACTCTGACAATGACTCATTCACTCATTCATTTAAAAACAACAAAAACAAGCAGAACAAGAGACAGTTTGTTAATGAGGACTGTCAAAGCCAAAATGCAATTAGGGCACAGCATAACCGGAAAATGCATCAAACCTTCTTACTCTCTTTCTGGGTTTTTTGGCTCTGGATCCAATTGTTTAATAGTTTGAATGATGCCAAAATGCAGAAATAATGCATTTTCACACAGAACAAACAAGCAAACGGGTCACAATGAAATCTCAGATTTGAGATCCAACTGAAGCCACTTCAGATAAAGTTTGTGAAATGCTGGTTAATGTTTGAGAAAGACACCCATGGGAATAGGGGAAGAAAGTAGTGAAGATGTACATACATGACAGAAAATTAAACACAGGATCAACTCTATGACAAATGATCAAAACAACACAAGTCTATTTTATATTTCGAGACTAAACTATTATTGTTTCGGTTTACTGCTTCCCAAGGATGTTTTCTTTAGTTAAGTACCCCATATCTAGTTTGTATATAAGTTTCCACTGCTCTCAGTACAGAATCTGTTCGACTTTTGGTCTGCAGAGCAGCCAAACATATAAAGCCAATGAGACTCACAAAATACTGAGAACCAGAACTACAACAACGCAATCCATTGTTGCAAGGCTAATTTTTTTTACAGTTTGCTATGGCAAATTTAGATGTGGAGGAAATACATCTATTAAAAGCAACACAATAAAAGTAGACGATCATTGACTTTGATTTCAAACCATAAATCACTTATGTTTAACCACCTGCACTCGGTCTTCTGCAAATATTTCCCTACAGCGTGTCTTTGAGTTCATGGGTTCATTGCTCAAAACTTGCATGGAAGAAAAAAAAAACACAGCATACCTCTTTCGCCTTCACATCTCATGTTTTAAGAAGCATTTGGGCATAATGCCCTGCATTGTAATCATATTTTGGGTGTCCCTCCAATATTTCACTGATAAAACCAGTGTTGAAAAGTGAAATCACAGAAACTTTCCTTAAAAGGGATTTGATTTATCAGATCTGATCATGATTGGACTTGACTGGCTGTTCTGAGCAAACGCAAACCTTTGAAGTCAGGGAATACGTGGAGCAATATGGTCGTGACGTAATTTACATGACAGCTTGAGTTGCTTTGCAAAAACGTACTTTCTTTTATTTAAAACACAAGTTGTGCAAGAGTGTGTCATGAAAATATTTGCACAGAACTTATTTTTTAACATTTCAAGCACTCTTATAGCCACTCTTGCATGTCTAAACCACCATATGGAGCTCAGTTCTTAGAAGACATGAGGTTGAGGTCAATTACTAAATAAATAATCAATTACTTATGTGACAGACTTGAGCGGATATACACATTTGGGTTCAAACGGACCAAACCGATCCCATTAAAACAATATGGCATGAGCTAATGGGAAAACTCCAAATTGAAGTGGTGGCCTCATAGCTTTTGGAAGGGTGAAAAAAAGATATTTCCCCAGGCTGTGGGCCATGTCTGAGAACACGGCTACATTGGTAATGTTGATAAATGTCGTCGTCGCTGTTTAGCACAGATCAGGTGTATCGGGTGACATTCGGTAACCCAATAGGGCTTTCTGAGGGGCAGACTGGCCAGAGGAACGCACAGCAGGAATGCGAAAGAATGCCACAGATGACTAAGGAGGAGGAGGAGGAGGGGTGGGGGTTGCCGTCTTGGAGTTCCACCTGACGGGTCGAGATCTGTCCCTGCAAAATGACCCTGCTAAAAAAGCCACCCCTCCACCCATTACCCCATCTGGGAGTTACGCCCTCCTTCCTAACCGCAAAAAAACCTTTCTTTCTTCAAATATCGTCTGAACCACCCCCCCAAAGAAGTACGACTAACCACTCATTACCATTTACTTTTATGAAAAAGGAGGCACTAACCCACTAGTTTTCAAGCATGTACTCTTGTTGTTTGAGCTCTAACTTCTGACAGAGTTTGTTAAAGTGTGTAACTTAGCAGGCAGTAACTCAAGGTGCTTTCACACCTTAGTACGCTTGCTCTGGTCCGAATCAGTTGATAATTTTGTAAACTTGTAGCATTTTCTCCTTGGTTCGGTTTGTTTTCACACAGGAAAAAATCCAAGCGTATCAAAATGTGTCACTTTAAATCACGCGAGAACGTCCTCTCCACTTATTGGTCAGATATGTGTTTGCTGCGTGAACAAAAACGTAAATACAGGGAGAAGATTCTGTGCTAACTGTTTCAAGATGGAGAACCTACGTGGACTGGTTGTCGCCCTGGTGATTACTTTCTACATCTCGTGCGTTCACCACTTCAGACGAATTACTGCGTTTGAAAATCAAGCGCGGTTACGGCTGGAAAACAACGTATTAATGCACTGCATTCGCCGAAGGCAGATATCGCGAAAATACAGGAGGTGGCGCACATTAATAAGGAGGATATGCTCATCATGCCAAGGTCCAACAGGTATGTATATCACGTGATTCACAGCCTTTGGCCCTGTTTTGGTTCGGTATGCTTTCTCACCAGGAGAACCGCACCAGAGTTCGCTAACTGATTCAGATCGAGACCACCTCTTTTTGGGGGTCTCGGTGCGGTTGTTTTGGTCCGCACCTGAGTGCGATTACCGTGTTCACACCAGACCAAACAAACCGCACCAAGAGGGGAAACGAACTCGAGTTCGATTGAAGCGGACTAAAGTCTGTAGGTGTGAAAGCACCCTTAGTTGAACGGCAGCTCTGGTTTTAAGGAAATATGAACATTTACATGTTCAACTGACACACTGATGTACGTCACTCTGGACAAGAATATCTGCTAGTGTTGTAGTACTCGAGACCGGGCTCGAGAGAAGTTTTTGAAGGTCACGGTCTTGTCTCGGAATCGGACAAAGAGGACTCGGGATTTTATTTGGAGACCAGCCAAAACCACAACTTTGAGAATTTAACTTTTAATGAGTTGTTCACTGTCGGATTGGATAAGTTCTCACTTCAAGTGCAACCAATGATGTTACTACCGACCGCAGTTACCCACCCCTTCACACATGCACGTGTGCACATGAACTAGGTTGTCTGGGAAAGATGTCAGGCAAATCGGCTGTTTAGCAACTACCCCCTTTCTTTAGAGTGAGGTCTTGAGGAGTGTTCTGCCACTGTGGTTTGCCGAGTTAAACATATGATGTTATCAGCTTCCAGTGATGAGATTTCCTCAATGTAGATATGTAAGATAGAGCTATTCAATAAACATGTTTAATGTTGCTTAGTGTATGTTGTTTGCTTTGTTCCGCTCTTTTTGAGGGGTGCTTAGGCTTTGCATGTTCCACTTATTTGTCATGTGGTGTAAAACGAGCATTGGTCCAGTCTCGGTCTTGGCCCGCCCTGGTCTTGGTCGTGTCCTGGTCTCGACACACTCTACAGCTCTAGTATGTGTTAGGGTTGGGTGATATGACCTCAAATCAATATGACGAATAATCGAACATTTAACTCAATTATGATTAATGAAGGATTGAAAATAATAAAAAAATTAAATAATCAATGGAAACCCACACACAGTCTTGTGACAACATGTGCGGTAGTATGTTTGTGAGGGGACAATACAATACACAAAAACTGGGGAAAGTATTAACAAAATTAAAAAATTGATTGAAATCATCGTCATAGGCAAGATTATGTAGACATTTTGATTGTTGGTTTCCAATCATTTTTGATTAATTGCGTAGCTCTTGAGTCTGCTAAGTGTTGTAAATGTAAATGCGTTGCAAAATCTGCTGCCGGAATGGCGCTGAGCTTATTAAGGAGTCATTTGTTGTCGCTTTGCTTTTAACCTCCTTGTGAACTGCCGGCAAAGTAGGAAAGTGCTGGAAGGCAGCCAGTTCTCCATGACTCCTCAGAGCGCTCCACGCCCTTCTGTGATCATCGCGCCGTGGCAGTTGGCAGCCCGAGAGTGGTTTCTTGCGGAGGCACGGAGCTGCCTTTCTTCCTCAGGGCATGCATTCTCCACAGGGAGCTTCGGCAGCACCGCCATCGCAGGAGGATCTTGTGAAAGATTGTGTCAGATCAGATTAGCTGTGTTCCTGACTGGTTTATCTTTCCTAGACTGTAATAACAAAAACAAATGCCAACAAGCCAGCGGAGGGTCGACATGCAGCGCAGGTAGCAACCCGTTTTACAGTTCCGCAATAAAAAGCGACGACAGTTCCAAATAAAGAAGAGCGTCGATGAACGTGTTAAAGTGCTTTTTGTAAATGTCTGGAGTTCAACACTGCATCTTTAACGAAGAGCCAATTAATTAATTCAGACTGGCTTTTTACGTGAACAAGAAGCAAAGTTTCAGCCTAAGCACATTTTACTGACGAAAACCTAGAAGTCTGAGGATTAGTGCTTGCATAAAGATTTTACGTAATAGGCCTGAAATGGCCGCTCACGCCACGGACTTCCAGCTTAAAGCCATAAAACTATTCATAAAACTTGCCGGTTGCTAAGGTCCGTCACAGGTGCTACAGCACCGAGGGAAATCGTATGTTATGTGAACAAAAATCAGGTAATCAGTGAAAAGCAACTATATGTAGCGTTGTGTCAGTCTTTATGCATTTCCCTCTAAAAGACATCCATCGCTCTCCCAAGCAACGCAATCTCAAATATCTCAAATATATCTCATATACTCATATCTGCAAGCTCCTGAGAGAATACGGGAAATGATGAGTGTGTCTGAATCAACAATAAACTGTAAAACTGTAAAACAACCATAAATTATGCATAATTCAGTATCTATTTTTTTCCTGATAAAAAAGTTCCAGACATTCAGACAAGCAGCTTCATTCCAACTGCTTTTGATCATTTTAATTCTACTTAAGTGAACAAAAAAGGGTAAATTAACAAAGACCAATCCATTTCAAAGAAGCATTTAAAAGCCCAGCCTAAGGAAAAAACCATAAAAACAAATACAGTCACAGTCATAACAAGCCCATGAGATTTTAAATGAGACATTTCACATAATTATGCTGGTTAAGGGTAGAGTTGGGGTTTCATTCATTCATGTTCTGAACCACTTAATCCCTATCGGGGTCATGGGGACCGGAGCCTATCCGGGGACCATAGGCCCGAGGCGGGGACCAACCCTGGACGGGCCCCAACTCATCACAGGGCTCACACACTCACACAATCACACTTTCAGTCACACCTTACGGGTACCCATTTAAATTTACCAATCAACCTACAAATACATGCTTTTGGACTGTGGGAGGAAAAAGGAGCACCCAGAGAAAACATGGGGAGAGCATACAAACTCCACACAGAAAGGCCGACCTGGGGATTGACCCCAGGACCTTCTCGCTATGAGGAGTCAGCGCTAACCACTGCACCACTGTGCCGGAGAGTTGGGGATAGATATCAAATTAATTGGCACAAATATCTTTGTCTAAAATTAGGCAAAACTCTAAATTCCTTTAAATGTATCATGACATCAGATCTTCTGTATTGCCATGTGTTAACACACTCTATTCAGCACAGACGCCAACCATTTTATCTTGGCAAATACAACCCAGTCACACAGAGTTTGTGTCCCCATTTTACAAACAAATGGAACAGCTTTCAGAGGACAGCGCCTGGGAGAAAACCACATCCAGTCGTCCACATCAGGACGGAAAATTTCCAAACCCTCAGACGAGTGGATCTCAGCTGATCCTCTAAAGTAGAACAAACACGGCCATTGTCACTTTCCGAGGGTCTTACTAATTACGTCTAATCCCGGCCACCTGACAAGGTGAGGCCATACAACTATGTGGCCCCGAAATTCCAACAGCAACCACCGGAAAGGGTTTATGGTTTTTCTTTCGCTGGCAAAGTCCAAGTCAATCAGGTTAAAGGGTTGAAATGGATTAAGTAAACTCTGTAAATGGAATTAGCTGCCTGTTGCAGTTGAGGAAAAAGCCTGACATTGAAAATGCATGAATTAGCACTGAAGGCTCAGGATCAGCTTTTCAGCTCTGGAAACAGAAGACACACAGTGATCAGAAGAGGTTAAATTCACACTTATTAACAAGTGTTGTAAAACTCGAGACCGGTCCTGTCTCGGATTCGAATGTATTTGCACTCGGTCTTGTCATGGATTAGGACAAAGAAGACTCGGCCAAGACCACAACTATGAGAATATTACTATTAATGAGTTGTTTTCTCTCGGATTGGATAATGCCTCACTTCAAGTGCGACCAATGATGCCCCGCCCTTTCACGTACGTGTGCACATAAACACAGGTGAAGTTGTGGTTGTCTGGGAAAGATGTCAGTATAATAACGTGTGAAGAGATGAGATTTCCTCCTTATAAATATGTATGAGAGAAATACTGAATAAACTGTAAACATCATAATTATAATTGCTTTGTTGGGCTCTTTTTGAGGGCTGCTTAGGCTTTGCATGTTGCACTTGGTGGCGTAATGGTAGGGTGTTCGCCATGTGATCAGAAGGTCGTAGGTTCAATTCCAGGGCCGATAAAGGTACTGTCCCCAAGCACTGCTCCCCGGGTGCTTGTTAGCTGGCCGCTGCTCCTTCACGGATGGGTCACATTTTGTTGTGGTGCAATGTGTGCTGTGCTGTGGTGAGCTCACAATAACAAATAATCACTCACTTTCACTTATTGGTCATGTGGTCCCCTCTCGGTCTCGCCCCGCCCTGGTCCGGTCTCGGTCTCCATCTCGGACCTTCAGAGTCTTGATCTTGTCTCAGTCTCAACACATTCTGGTCTCCATTTAGGTGGTCTTGACCACAGCACTATTATTTACATGACTGGACTAGACAAAGCCTTTACATCATCAGATGAGTGCAACCAAAACAATGATGAACTATGATCACATTCTTTTTACGATAACTAAATATGCATCAATACTGCAAAAATTCAAACTGCCATCTAATAAAACATGGACTGTTTGTACTCTCATCGTTCTTATTCAAGTTCTCTAAGGACAGATGGTGCCTGGTCACATTCCTGAAAGCAGTTATATCTAATGAAATAGGGGCCCAATGCTTTACGCTTCCCCATCTACTCTCTGATATACTGTCCAGGCAGCCAACATTCTTCGCATTCTCATGTCAATCACTAAGTAAAATTATTTCTCCCTTATCTCCATAACCAGGAAAAAAAGAATGTTTTTTTACCTCAGCAAGTAATGGGAAATAGTACCGACTTTATTTTCACCAGTAATGATATCCTACTAACTCCCTTAACCTCCAATGCACATTTCTAGCTGACTTTTCCAGATGTGATTAGCATTACAATAACGTGAAAGCCACATTTCATCACTCGAAGAGACAAGAACTGTTCTGGCTTTGTCGAGACTTTTACAAAGCCATGATGCACCAGCTGCAAGCAATAGAAATGTGGTCTTGAAAAGTTTTGCCAGTAAACAGCCAAAACATGTTTCCTCCCTGGTTTGGTCAACACCCTTGAGGCAATGTGAAGAATTAGCATTAGAACTGTCTTTCATGTTGTTCCCCTCCATTTTGCCTCAAAAATGGAAAACAAAATACAAAGTAAATCTGTCTTGCTCCCTTTGTGATCAGAGGCTTTGTTTGCCTAAATACACAATCTAAGCAACTCTGTTGCCTTGGGTTAGGTTATTTGTTCTGGGTGGTCCAGGAATGCTTAAAATGTAATCTAAGCAAAAAAATTCTTATGACTAATGTATGGATGCTAATGAAGAACTGTAGGAATAGCAACAATGGAAATGAGGAGTTTTATTTTTACAATGTAGCTAAAACAATTTTTCTTTTAGTATAAATATTGCTAATGAAAGGTATGACCAAGACTCCGCACACTTGTAGCAGGGTATTTTATTTAAAAAAAAAATTTTATGCGATTGCGCCTATTGTCCACACGTACACAGAGGTATCTGTCACTGAAAGTGTAGATTTTTGAAAACCCTGGCTTCAGTGACTACGTGTGGACTGGAAAACAGAGTTTTAGGTTGATAGCGTCATAAGTGTGCAACAGGAAATGTGTTGACGTCAGGTGTGTGGCATTTGTTTATGTTGAAGACTGAAGATGGACACTGTCAGAGCAGCGATTCTCGTCTTCTTATTCTAGCACCTGCTAACGTTTAAAAGTAACTTAACTTCCCTATCTGTCCACGCGTAGAACTCTCTATCTGCCATTGTTTACGAAGCAACCGGATGTAAAAGTCATTATAACCGGATGTAATTCCTTCTTTTTTCCAGGATTCTGATTGGCTGACATGCTTCTATGCAGCTCTCGACGGTGTATTTATCCAGATTCTGGTGTACAGACATATTTTTGAAAACGGGCTCATGTGTACATAGTTATTTTTGAAAACGTAGGAGAAAAAATAACGGTTTTTATAATTACCCAGCTACGTGAGTACGGGGACCAAAAATATTAATCAAGAAGTTGACAAACTGAAAATAGATCGTTGATAATAAAGTTGTGACAGCAAGAATGTTTGTCTTCATTAACAGAACTAAAATGTTAACTTGTGACTTGTCAAGCATTCAAAATGCATCTAGTTAAGCTTTCAAAATATTTAAGCAATGCATCTTTGTCATTGGTTGGATTGGTTGCTGACGCCCAAAACATGATAAACAAGTGCTGAGATATAAACAATTAAAGGTCCCTTTGGAGAAACATAGGGTTAGTTTTATAGACACACTTTATTTTGGATTTGACTGAACAAACACAAAAATCATTGTATTAATGGAAGATGTAGAGATGCTGTAGCTAAAATGTAACTACTTTTGACGAGTAAAAATAGACTGAAACTACTAAAGAGAGAAATGACTAAAATTTGACATTTTTGTCTAAAGACTAAGACTACATCTAAAGTGTTAATCTTTATTACAGTTTGGACACCATTAAGTAGAATTTCTTTCTTAAATCCAGTGTAGCCTTTGAGGGCAAAACTGCTTGGTGTGGACATCTCTCTTAAATGAATGTGCTACACCTCTTTGTGACACCTTTTTGTTGTCCTTTGTAACTGTTGTCCTAAAATTTCAGATGTTTTAGTGTGTAAATGTTCATTTAAAAGGGGCTAGGCGGAACATGACCTGGTGTTTGGGCCTCTACTGTCTGTAATTTCCACCTCTACTAATTACCCTGAAGGATTAGAGCCTTTTTCCTATGTTGAACTCTCATTACTTTAACGGAACCAATAACTCCAAAGCAAATTTCTTCAGAAGCAGAAAAGTGCATTTATTTGGAGATCACCTGTGATTTTAAAGCATTTCCTCATTGTAGTTGTGCTGCCAAAATAAAGAGTTGCCTGGATAAGGGCTGAAGGCGGAAATTTAACAGTAATGACTGCTGCTGGGAGAAGTCATAGTGTTTGGCCACACACAGATCAGGAGAAATGTTGTGATTCATATTAAGCACAATTTTATACTACATGCCTGAGCAAGTGTGATTTTTAAGCTGCTTATGAAAGCTGGCACAACTAAAGAGTTCAAGATGTTTGAATTTCCACCTTGATCACAGAACCGTTTTTGTTCTGGTTGATGTCTCTTTATTTCCTGGTCCAAGAGTCACTACAAAATATATAAACAGACTTTTAGCTAAGCTCTTCCTAGAGCTTTTAGTGCAGAAGATGTTAAATCAATTCACCTGGCAAAGCCAAAACATTTTGGCATCAGTTTAAATAAAACTCCAGACTGGATCTGCATTTAGAACTGCATTCAGCTGAATTTAAACATGTTAAAAGGCAACTGCAGAGAATTTTTGCCCATGTTTTTAAAAGATTTAAAAACTCATCAGACCAAGACAAACCTCTGGTTAAAAGCCCCCAAAAAGTCAAAAAGGTTAATCCAGTCCAGGGAAATAAAGAATAGGACAGGGTGTTTTCATCATGTCAGCAGGTTTTTGTGGAAGGTTTCTGGACGAATGCAGATAGTTCAAGAGTCTGGGGAACTGGCTCTGACAACTGGCATCAAATTCCACAGCACAAGCCTTTCTGCAGAATTAATCCCTGTTGCTTAGTTACTGACTGTTAAAGAAATCTAATACTCAAGGATTATCATGCAGACTATGACCTTTTGTCTGATTGTAAAAAATTACAAACAGAGCTTTCAGTCAGAACAGAATCTGCTGACACAGAGAGTCTGCTCACAGATCTTTAAGCACCTACGTGACGGTATAGTCACCCTTCACTAAAAACAACACACATGGGTTATAATGGAAAATATGATATGAAAACTGACTTAAGGGATGATGTGCTGGAAGAACACTTTATTCATCTATATTTAAGGGTTTTTCTCATCTATTCTTTGAAAAGTTAATTTCTAACTGTAGAATTGAAGAAAACCCCAATAACTTAATGTCTGTAGATTCAGCTGCTGCAGTTTCTTGCCTAGGAAACAAATCTCAAATAAGAAGAATGTGAGAATTTTTGTGCAAACTGCACAAGTGGGTTTTAAGAATAAATTTCTACTTAAGAATGAGGTGAATGAGGCTCAAAGTTCGGTAGCAGAGACTTTCAACAGAACCACAATGAGATTCGAATAAAATGTCTGCTTTTCACTAGACATTTGGGCACTCAAAATGTATCAAGTCAAGTTTAAACAAGGACCTGATGACTGAGAAAACTCAAACCATGACAGAACTACATCAGTGTTTTCCCTATCATTATTTTGCCCTTCCACCCCCCTTGAAGGTCAAGTTCATTTTATTTAATTGTATTTTCTACTCCAGATCACAAAATAAGTCATTTTAGGTTACCTTTACCATAGAACAGGTGTGCGTTTCCCAAAAGCATAGTTACTAACTACATCAGTAACACTATGCTAGTTGCTAATGTACACTATGTTATGCTTTTGGGAAACGCACCCCTGGTCTATACTTTGTTCTTTTATTTAACAAAGTAAACAGCCTTATGTTATTCATTTTATTTATACAACGTCATGTCATTTCTGTCTCTACATTACTGAAGTCACGCGTTTACAGTTCTCCCTTCTGCTCTCTGCATTGTGCACAGCTGAGTTCTACCCTGATACACACACACTCCCACCAGCAGATAGAGAACGTGTGTCGGAAAATATGTCGCGTCAACCACCTGAAAGCACACAAAAATATCTGTGACTTCCCATATCAAGAGGCTCTGGAAATGTTTTTCCAGAAGTCCAGAAAGACACACTGCAATGACAAAAGCTTCACACGTTGTGGATAACTGTCATAAAAAGAACACCATGATTCCTTTGTTTCGGTGTCCGTCTAGCCCTAACCCTAACCCTACCTCCCCAAATCCCAAAAAACTGTAAACCTAGGGGAAACACTGTACATCAACGCTAATCAAATCTCTATGCCAACCTCTGCATGTCAAATAAAGGCGTTAAAGCACTTTAAAACCCGTGTGGTCCTGTGACATCTTTAGATTCTTAGTGTATCAAACCTTTGTGCATCGTATACCTGGTGCCTCATAATTGTTAGACGATATCACTGGCTGTCTCCTTTGCTATGTGGACTAGAAGCTGCAAAGTTTGTTTGTTAGTTGTTATGGCCTCTTGCTTAAGGCACAAAGTCCCTTCTCTGAGGAAAAGGTAGTCAAATGCAATCCGGAAAAAGCATCCCTTCACCAAATATTTTACTTGGAAAAACAAGACTTGGAAAAAGATTGTACAAGGTGGAATGGTGCTCCAGAGAAGTTGAATACTGCACTACCAGAACAAATCTATCTCATGTTAAAAGCGCTGCCAAGATAATGTAACATTAGCAGGGCTTAGAGAAGCACCAACGTGGAACTGGCACTTGGCACAGGTTGTTTAGAATTTGTTTGGAAGGGACCCCGGAAAACAAATGTCTTTCAGTGAATAGCAGAATGGCAAAGAAGAGGTTGTGGCTTTGTTTGTTAGTCAGTCTGTTCTCCTGTGATGCATATAGACGGTTCTCAGGATCAACAGTTTAATTTCATTATCCTTGACAAGTCAGGATCTGATTTCTGACATAATGTAGCTCAGATATCAAAACATTTTCACAATAAAGGTAGAGGAATTTGTGAAAGTGGCAGCATTTTTGCTGGGTATCAGACCTTAACCTTTATCTCAAAACAGCTTGTTTTAGAGGTTACATCATAAACCACGCCTGTCCTATATGGCGGTCAATTTTGGGATCAATGACATGCAGTCTATAGAAGAAAAGGAAGAACAAAGCTTACCGTGAAACTGTATCTAACACATCAGTAACAAGAGAGCTTCTGAATTTTCTAAGGCTCATGTTACATGGACAGTTATGCACTTATGTGGCCGGTCAACTTAAATTGGTGGTGAGAATCAAGAGGAAACCTTTGCTAATAATGGAGGCAAATCACCTCAGAAGAGTACATTAGCCAGACAACACTAATGTGGAAAAGCTTTCCCTCTTTACTCATGTTAGCCATTTGTGCTTGAGTCAGAAGACAAGCCCCTTCCCTCTGTTTTACATGTGTGTGGCACAGTTCCCTTTGGCCTACATCAGCAGAATGAACAGACGTCTCCTTTCTTTGTCTGAGCCCTAATTCATGGCCAAGACATTAGCTGCCACTGAGTGAGTATTCACTTTATCTCTAGTGGCAAAAGCTGAAAGACGAAATCCATCTTAGCAACTGACCATCCAGGGGTTCTCAAGATTCCAGGTGATTTATTTGACATGCAGATAGAGTTATAGTCATAAAAATTCCTTGGAAAAATTATAAATAACCATAAACCATTTCTGTACAAAGTGTATATGTTACTATCTATTATATCTATTAAATTTATTGCTGTATTTTAAAGTTATCTGTCACTCTTTGTATCAATGGCATTGTTGTATCTAGACAGGGAACGATTCCACTTTTTTATTTCCGATATGATACCGATATTGTAAATTTGGATATCTGCCAACATGATACAGTCCGATACAGTCGCTTAGTCTTTTTTAAAGAGAAAACAGAAAATAATGCTTAGAAAATGTCTGAATGCATGACTGAGATTATTCTGTTATGCTTCAGGAAATACTTGACTTAAATACTGTTTTCCTAACTAAAACAAAATAATGATTACACACCCATTATATACTGTGTATGCTAAATTATTTCTTATTAAAATAACATCTCAAAAATTATTCGTTTAAACACAGTTTCATAATTTTGTGACGGTCTCTAAGCTTGTGGCGTTAAACCGTTGAAGAACACAGAGATTGCGAGCGAGAGCTATCTGGCAAGAAAATAAACAGTATAATCGTGTGATTTGCTTTTGGGGTTGTCGTGTGTTGCTTGGTTTGTTCTGCTCATTCGAATATCAATATGTAGAAATAGTGCTGGGCGATAAAACGATCTCGATATTTTGTGATATAATGTGATGACGATAACGATGATAAACTAAGCTATAAAATTCGATCATACTTGTTTGTCCACTATGCGACAGCGCGTTGAGATAGACAGTATCTTTGGCCAATCACGTAGCTTGGCATAACGCCAGCACAACAGCCAGTCGCGCCCAATGATGCGAATTTGCCCATAACACACGAAAAAGCCGCGTGGTAAACATTAGTGGTCGCGTGCCGAGATATACTTAACGTTCAGAGCGCTTATGCACGCGCATCATGGCTGGCACGCGTTCTCAGCGTTCTCTTGATGCATCCGCTGAGCATGTTGTCATAAATTTATGAGAGTTGCAGTACCTCTTGAAAAATCGTGGCGGCTGAATGTTAAAGTTTTGCCACGTGACGTCAGCATCGTTCTTTACTATCAACATGGCTGAACGGTTTCGCTGTTTTTTTCGCACCTTCGTAACATCCGAATGCCGCGGTGAGCAAAAAAAGGCGATGAAAATGCAGCGCTTTATAGTTACGGTGGACGCTTTGACAACAAATGCTGCCTGGGAAAAAACTAATAAAATACGAACGTGAAAGTACCAGATGACGCTTTTCATAACTTAGCAAAAACAAGCACCGAGAAAGCGCTCTGGAAGAGAGGTGTTGACAGCTCTTTTTAGCTGTTCTTTGGCAGCAGCAATTTTTTTCCCCCCAGTTCTCAGGGCTCTTCAAGTAGAAATTTGTTGAAAATTATTTGTTTAATATTGTTTGATTATTTTAACTTGTTCATTCAGTCTGTATAAGAATCCAAAAAAACAAAACATAAAAAGACACAATATGACAATATATCGTGATAATTATCGAAATCGATCAATATGACAAAAAATATCGTGATAATGTTTTTGTTCATATCGCCCAGCTCTATGTAGAAATTAACCCGAATGTTGAACAGTAAACCAGCTTTACCACAGTGCCATTTCTCATGCATCACCAATTGTGTGTGCGCGCATTTACAGATCGGCTCCAATGCCACCAATACCCGATCCAGCTATTGAGTTGTTATCGGTTTGATATATCCACATATCGGATCGGTTCCATCTCTAGTTGTATCCCTCCTTTTATGGACCCTCCTTTTATTCCCTATTCATTTTATTCATATTAAACATGACGCCTGTAATTACTCAACTGACATGTTAGCCTGTCATGTATAGACACTTTAAAAGCTTTTGTAAAACTGTGAATTAAAAAAATAATGTACAGAATAAATGTATCCAAAGGCTCTTTACACTCTCAGGCGAGGGCGTCTCAAGCTGAACATCTTAAACTCCCTAAACCATTTGCCAAGACACACACCAAATGAATCTCCCCAGGACATGAAATTCATGTTAACCACAAATACCTGACTCATCTCTCCTGAAACCAGAGAGGCTGAGAGGGAGGCAAATGGCAACGGCTTTATCCGTGCACGCAGGAACATGCTCCTGGCCAAAGTGCAGAGTTCTCTCTGGTGGCGCACGTAAGCGAGGAAGCGCATCCAAGAAAAGGCACTACGGTTCACAAGACCTCCTATAGACATGAGGTGTCGCTGGGGAAAACAGCGCTTGCACCTGGCTGTGGATAATACTAAGGATCAAAACCCTCTGAGCATTCTTCTAGTGACAGGCAAACTTTGTGAATGATATCTTCAGGCCAAGTCCGCAGCAGCCCCCGTCTCCACAACTCTCAAGAGAGCCAGAATGTGGTAAAGGGCTTCGCAAATCCGTTTTTTGTTCTCGAGCTTGCTGTTCTTGATGCTAATCTCCTATGCCCAAGGGAAACACGCCTTTCACACCCCTGCCGTGTGAGATTTGTGAGGGCGTGAAACAAGAGAGCTGTCTACGGACGTTCTCGCTGCTGAAAGGAAGACGAATAGCCTGGATGTATAGATCCTCTAAAGCGCCAGCACACCCTAAAAGCCCATCAGGAAATAGGATGAGGCCGACGTGGACACACCGCGTTTGAACCCGAAATCCTACAAAAACCCTCATTAACTGGGCAATAAGACTCAGGCCAGATTTGTGGTGGGGAGCAGGTATTGATCTTAAAAGAGGAATGAACCTGCTGCCCTTTGCCCTTACGTACTTACGTGTCGGAAAGTCGTGGTCATTCAAACCCGTTTTCATTCATGAGAATAAAGCCTGCAGTATAAGTTTCGTAGGAGGTTGTATCTGGTTACATTCAGGGCTGCGTTCACCAGACTGTTACTCGGGCCTGTAAACGCTCCTTAAATTGGGAGGGGGTGACGGAGCGCCAAAGACGGGGATCTTATTTCTCACATAGAGGCCCAGCAATGCTTTGTGATGGACAAATCTGCACCTGGAGGCTATGGGAACCACTTTTCAGACCCATTTTCGCCAGTGGCAGGCCTTCAGCACTTTAGATGCTGACTTTAGAAGTGACCAGACTAGCAGAGTGACCTGACTAAAAGCCTAGGATCAAAACCAGCCTTCTGAGCAATTTCACTGAAATAGTTCAAATTCATAGAAATTTAAACGTAGCAGTTACATGACATGACTTTCATATGAATAAATTCTGCAACTAAGGTATAAACAACATTAAAAATTCACGTACCAGGGGCTTGTATACAGCAATGCTGCTGCGGCCATCCAAACTTGTGCACAAAACATTTTTTGATATTTTCTTATCATATCAAGTGCTCCTATGATTTTATTAATTGGTAGTTAAATTTTTTTTACACTAAGTCTTTCTATCAGTCAAGTCACCATGACTTTTTAAAAACTGCTGTGTTGACTGCAGCTGATCAGTGTGCAAAAAACAGCTGTCACTAATCACTGAACATTTAAACAGTGATATTAAAGAAATAATATTTGCTAAAATGATTTAAAGAGTGTTAGAAACCTAAATGCCAACGCATCAGTTTCTAAAATTAATGTCAAAACATGTTCAGTGTGAATGTCCTAAACCTTGTCAGCCGCCCCATTAATTTTTCATTAAAAATATATGTTCCAATACATAGAGGACACGAATGTCCGGAACAATACTACATGAATGCACCTCTCAATAGCTCAATAAGATTATGTTCAAACATGTAATTGCAGGCAAGACCAGACAGCACATCAATGTTTTTAACAAGTATATTATAGCTATAATGTCATACAATTATGCAAAACAATAATCAGTGTTGCACACCATTTTGGCAGACGCCTGGAAGATCAGTTATTAAAAACACCAGTAAATCAAAAGATGCATATTTGCACTTAGGATTGTCTAATCACCAATCAGAGACATTGACAATGAGCTGATATCTTATATATATATATATATATATATATATATATATAATTTTCATCATTTAAATGTAACTGGTAAAATCAAATTTTCATTTCATTTAGAGCTTTTTGGGCGGACAAGAAACATGAGACGCCCCTATAAACTATGACATCACAAACCAAATTCAGCTACAACAAAATCCAATTCTTAGAATAAAAGCAAATGGAAACCTGACTCTTATTAAATACCACAAAAAGTACAATGGGTACTCCTTCATCTTGCACACTGAAGTGATCAAATCATGACTTCATGCTGCTATCATGGACAACAGAAAACAAAGCTGCAGGTCCCCATATCATCTCAACCCCACACACAACAGCTGGAAAAACAGGAACATGTCACCATGGCAACAGGACTGGGCAATATGACCTCAAATCAATATTGCGATTAATTGAACCTTTTACTTCGATTACAATTAATGAACAATGATTTAGTTTTGGGTTTCCTGCCATCACAACTCATTAACACAGTGTCCACTGTAAATCTGCTCAACTATTAAAATTTGAATGTTTCTTCAAATTAATGAGAATTAAATAAAAAAATAATCAAAATAACTTACATTGGCTGGATTATGTCAATTAGAATTTCTGAATGGTTCTGGCCCTACATGGGACTAAACCTCTTTCATTTAAACTATAGCATGGTTTAGGAAAAAAGGAGCGTTCAGCACCATAACTGTCTCACACTCACACACACACAGCAGTTCCATAGCTCCTCAACTCCGCTCCGTGTCTCTGGGGTCTTTTATCTCACAGTGCATTTTTCCAAGGCCTTTAGGTGTATACTCGGCCTTGTGGCCTGTCATTTGTCAAACGGTGCGTTACAGGTAAACTGCTGTTTGGATTACAGGAAAGACAGCAAATAAGTGAGGGTTTCACCTGGGACAGGAAGGGCTTCAGCAGCAGTGAGAGGACCCTTGGTGCCCTATTAGACCTGGTTATGGCTTAGTGAACACACTAAAGGCTATTACAAATCCCCCTTTCATGCTTCTGAAGCAGTAATGATAGTTTTCCTACTAGTTTTTTGGCACTCTGTTCAAATGCCAGTCTCAACGTGTCTGCGTTTGTTCAGGGGACGGACATACAGACAGACAGACAGACAGACAGGCAATGAGGTCAGACGGCACATGAAGAATACAAGCATGGGCTGTAATTGCTTCATAAATCCCCTGAGACGGAAGAGGACATGCATCAGCAAATTCGGATCAAAAGGTGCCAGCGAATCTGTTGATACGGCGGCAGCCTGGAAGTTTGTTAGGTCACTGTTAAGAATGTAAATGTTGAGGCAGCGGATGAAGATGTTTAAAGTCACCACAAGCAATGGGTTACGTAGAAGAGGCGACCTCTGACTCGACAAGTTTTGTGGCGGAGGTGATTTTACAGCCCTAAATCGTATTAAGAGGGTGTGCACAGACAAACCAGGTAAACACAGCACAACTGGTTTCTATTGTAACAGGCAGTAAAGACTACAGAACAGCTGGAACCACATCCACACTTATAAACAGCAGAGAAAACACAGTGATGAACTGGAGGTGGGGGATTTTAGTGACCCAGTTAAAGATCTATTGAGTTATGCTTAACTTGCTGGAAAAAAAAGCCTTTGGAGACCTATTAGCATGCTAAACAGGTTCAGATGATGTTTGTCTCATTGTTGTTTACCATCTTTGTCCAGAGTGACCATAATTACAAAATTTAGGTTTACCCCCTTGAGAACATTAACCACAGCCTCGTTATGACCCCCATTTCTCAAAAGAAGGGGAAGTTATGGTTCAAGACCATTCTCAGCCATGGCACCTCACATTAGGGAATTTTCAAAGTTGAAAACTTTCCATGGGGATTTAATGGGAATTCATGGGAATTAACGGGAATAAACTGGAAATTTTCAAAGTCGAAGGTTGGGAACATAAAATATAGATTGTATACTTACTAGGGATGCACCGATTGCAATTTTCTTGGCCGATTCCGATTACCGTTTTTTTTGTAAGTGTGACCGGCCGATACTGATTTTTCCGACACCGATTTTTTTCCCCAGATAACAGAAAATTAGAGCTGCTGCAAGTAGTCGACGACATGGACACAAAAAATGGGTTGCAATTACTAGTTACTTTTACAATAGTGACATATAATAGTGGCAGCTCTACAGCAAATACAAACAAAAATCTAATTTTCTTTAATATAATGCTTTATTTTCCTAACAAATTTTCTTTGCAAATTTAAATAAATAAAATGTAACTCGTAAAATGTAACAACTCCGGTAACTCGACGTCTAAAAGTAACGCCTACTTGGCACTGTGTATTTTGGGCAGAGGTGATTTATCAGATTTCTGAAGCCTGTATCCTCAACTATGGAAAACGGCTGATCATCTAGTGATCATTTTGTGATTGACTTGTGCATCTGTGTTTATGTTGAAGTGCTCTCAAGTTTCACATTTGTGTGCGCGACTTTGAAATTTACGCCCGCGAATTTTTTGCGGCAAGCCATTTTGCGCGCTCTAGTTTTGGCATTGATGTGACGCCATACTCACGCACCCAAAATTCATTTCGTGGCCGCACGATGTCACCCCATTCAAAGTGAATGACAAACGCCTCCGTTGAGCGTACATGTGAACGCTGCCTGAATGCACGCGTGGCTGTGCTGCAAGTAACGTGGATGCGCAAGATAGGTTTAAAATCTCCAATACGTGTGAGTGATCGGCCGATCACCGATCAGGCCAAAAATCGGCCGATTCCGATCGCTGGCCGATCGATCTGTGCATCCCTAATACTTACTGTAGGGCTATTGAGATTAAAACATTAAAAACAAAATGTTATGTTATGTTGATATACGCCTCTTTAAATTATCAAGTTACTTCTCCTTCATTCTCAGAAATTCCTATTAATTCTCATAATTCTCAGGGAAAGTTTCCAAGCTGGAATATTTCTCGTGGAAAGTTTCTGGAAATTTACCGAGAATTTTCCACCCCCTTGCAACTCTACCTCGTTTATAAAGAATCCTAACTCTTGCAAGAAACTTAGTTGACAATGTGATGCTGATTTAAGCCAAAGATGAACTGTATGAGGACGTGGTTTCTAAATAGACTTCAGCACACCCTAGTTTACAAGAAAGTCAAGTTCTTTGAAAGCAAAATATTGCTAAAGAATGGCTCAAGACTTTTAAACAGTATTGTACACCACTCTGGATAAGAACATAAGACAACTGCCATAAATGTTACTCTGAATGGTGACAATGAAAAATCGAGAGTAAGTGATACACATAAGACACACAGTATGCAGGTGAAGGGCGCATAGTTGCATTACTCTGAGGTTTTAAAAAGCTTGTAGAGACAAGGATAGTCATGCACCCTCTGTATTTTAATCCCCTGCCCTGTCAACTGCAGTTATTAGCCCTGTGAAAACACTGCCAAACCATCAGAGGCTGCTCTTAAATCTCTGGGAAAAGCTCTCTGCCAGTCTGGTATGGAAATAATGGCCACAACCCATTTATTCTCATTCCTAAATATTAGTCTATGTCCTGTGTCACCGTGATCACATTCACTTTAATATGCAGCCCTTTCCCAGTCAGATGCCAGTCTCCGCCCTAACACTTGACATTTCAGTTCCCTGAGACATGTTTTGTGCCTTCCTATGTGCGTACACTCAACAATATCCAGCACTGGTCTTTGGACTCGATCCTGTCTGGATATGTCTAGCTGTCTCAAACACACATTTTATGAATAAATTCACCACCCCAGGCAGTTCTGTATTTATTAGCATGGAGGAAAAGGTGAAACTGGAAATATTGCTGAAATGAAGCTAAAGCCATCTTTCACTGATCTTAACTGGGGTTTAATGCTTTAATTGAAAGTTTAGATGCTCATTTCAACAAGTTCTTATTTAACTGGGCAACAAGTTACATAACAAACTGGTTCAGATGGTTACCCAATTAAGAACATCAGAAAGAACAAGAAAGAACACACTCCAGATGAATAAAGTGCTTATTCAACAACTGATTTTGACGTAAAAACCATTTAGTTTGAGCATGTTTTCAGTGAATCGCATCCATGAGATCAAGCAAAAGTGTTACATTTTGTTGCAAGCTATTGCAACTCCCATTATTCAAACAATTACCATAAAAATCACATTCTATGTCAAGAATAGCAGCAGGCGTGTAGTCATCTCAAGCCCATAAACTTTCCACTTCTGTTCATTATTCTTAACATGTTGGAGTACTTGTCCTATTAAGAATAAAAAATGGGGGCATGGGTCAAGCAGTGCACATACTGACTAACAGCAAGAAGGACACATGTTCCTAACATTACGCAACACAGGCACTTTGGACTTCTTTATAAAAGACGTCTTCGGCTTTAACCGCTCACATTCAGAGCTGAGGTCAAAGCCTTGGACAGTGGGTCATGTCTCAACAGGCATCAAATGTGGAAAAAGTGGGTCAGATTGAGAAATCAAAGGAGTAAATGATATACGTGGCTCTCGTTCAGTTATGCAGTTTAGAAAATTGTTCTTTATAGAGAAGGAACTTCCCTCAACATCTGACCTTGACGAGCATGAATGAGTAAAATTATGTACAAAAATAATGCAGAAAGGCTACATTTAATTTTAAACATTACATCTCGCTTCTTTGTGGAAGTGCCCATGTAAAATAAAAAAGTGCTTGTGGGTCCTCGTCAGACTTTGAAAATAGCAACAAAAACTGTCAACAACAGCTAATCTTAGGAAGTGGGAATATTTTAGAACGTCTAGGATCAGTCGTAACAAAAGCACCCGGAGTCTCAAGTTTAAACTACTTGACATGCTGGGCTTCTCCAGTTTGAGTTCTCTCATGTAAAGTGGGTTGAGTGTAACTCATTTAGCTCTGAAGTGGCAGCCTCTACGGGCGTGCCAATCGAAAGAAGGCTATGAAAAGGAGAGGTTCAAGTGAAATTCATTTACAAATGCCTAAATCTGCAGTTCTTGGTCCTGGTAAAGGTCCCCCCACACCAAGTCTGGTGGGGTAAAGAAAAGGAAAACTTTAGCCATCAGTGAAACTGTTTATTGACTGGAAAATCCATGGATTACTGACGCCACAGGAACTGCTGAGCCAGAACAGAGGTTAAGCATGTCCCTCTCCCCGCTTTTTTACACAAGTCAACTCAGCCATTGACCTAAAGGAACCCGCCACAGGCAAAAAAGCCTTCAAACAAAGAGAGTGCCCTAACTCTCTGAGGGATTCGCTGATCATCTGCTTTAGTGAAAAGGTTAAAAGCAAGGCGCCCAAACATTAAACCTCTGAATTTACTCTGCACTTTTCCCCATTAAGTCAAAACCTACAGCAGAGCCCATTGAGACCGTCAGCATTATTCTGGCATGTGCTCTTGCCTTCAAAGCAACTTATCAAGTCACATCTTGTTTAATCCACACCCTTAAAAACTTTCCTCCACAACTAATCCACAACAGTAACTCAACAGTAACTCATGTGTGAATAGAACATACAGCATGATTTGCCTTCTAATGTGGGCACTTGAAAACCACTAATTCCACAAGGAGATTTTTACAACAAAAAATAAGTGTGACTACACAGTGTATGAGAACATTCTTAAAATGGAAACTGATGTGTTATAACTTAAGAAATTAAATCTGCATTGATGTTATAGTGGTAAAAATGTTACCATTATAGGTCAATTAAGACAAACTACTGGCAGCTTCATGCAATCTTAATAAGAAATGCATATGTTTTGAGGTTTTAAGATTTGACAAACATCAGGAATAAAATATAGGAAACAGATGTTTAATGAGCAACTCCATTTGTCATTACTATTTACTATTAACCACTCCTGCCAAAAAAGGTGAATAAACCTTTTTCATATTTTACATTTGAGTTAATTTTGTAAATCATCTTTGCATGATCCTCAAATCAAATTGCTTTAACATTGTATTGTTAAGATACAGCAAGCAGATTTAAAAGGGAAAAGGAAAAGGGAAAAGAGCTTCAAGAAAAAGAAGAAAGCATGAGGTTTTAGATCAAGACCTCTGATACGCTCTGAATACAGGCCCAGTTGGTGAGCAGAATGTTGTTAATGGCATTCTCACAGCGCTCAACAGGACCTTCCTCTCTCCTAGCGCTCAGACATCCCCATGTGGGAGGCGGGGGAGCTTGTTTGCTGTGATTTTTAATGCATTGTCTCTTCCGACTATTAAAGATGCCAGCAGGGTGTCTCCTTACAGCTGTTGCCCTGTGGGCCTGATCGGAGAGGGGGAGCGCAGAAGCGCATGACAAAAGGAATTCTCAGAAAAGCCGGCAACGCCAGGGACCCCAGCGGGTGCAGCACAATGCTGCTGTCTTAGACTACTTTACATTTGCTGTAACATGGTTCAAAACTTTATGTCTCTGAATTGTGTGTTAAGTGTATGGTCTGTCCATGCTTAGGAAAGTAGTCTGTGGAAGGACAAAACTGTTCCGATGATTCTCTTTTTAAACAAATCCAAAGAAATGTACACATTCCATGAACTGGCTCACACAAGGAATCAGACCTCCTCCAGGAGTAAGGACAATACTTTTAAAAGAAAGCAATTAGTCAATCAAATATTCATGAAATGCATCCGTTTGCAGCAATCAACTGAACAAATTGGCAGCTATCCAGAAACAGCCGTTCAGCAAACCCAATTGAATAGCTGTGTTGTGTTAAAGCATGTGATCACAGAAAAGAGGGACTTTCAGTCCAGAAGGTCATATCAATACCAGCACAGATACTCATTTTAAATGAGTATCTATTTACTGATCCTAGTACAGCAAGACTCAGCACCTCCAGAGCTGCTGAAGTTCATTTAGCACCTGTTTGAAGCAGTTTAGTCAATGCAAACTGATGGCAACCACGATGATCAACGTCAATCAAATATTTATAAGGGCTTCTCAGTTTCTCTCTGGTTCAAACATGACAGCTGTACAACTAATAGACAGAACTTCTGCTAAATTAAATGTAGACTTAGTAATTCACATTGGAAAAAGCTAATACCTTCTAAAAGAGGATTTCTCACACTATGTGCAGTGGCAGAGATCCACAAGGAATTAAGGAGTATTATAGGAATACTGAGTAGGTTGTAGCTAAATAAAATATATAGCAAAATATCAAATTAAAGTCATTGTGATTTACCAGATTATTATAAGTGAATAAGTTTGATAACGGAACAGAAATTATAGAGTGTGATATAGAGGGTTTATAGTCCAGGGCTTTTAAATAATTCCCTGAGCAATTAACAGTTAAAAATCCTAGGACTTAGTAAACGTCCTGTGTTTCTTATAGAAGTATGATATTTAGCCTTGCTCAGCCAGAAGCATCTTCAGATACTCAGCATTTTGCTCAAGAAGCATAAGCACACCGTTATTTCAAACATTAAAAGGAACTGTGCAGAAAATCTGCTTTCATGGACTCCTTCCATTATCAAACGCATTTTTTCTTTATAATTAATAGAAATTTGGCGTCATTTTAAAGTCGAATTATAGGATAAAAGTTTCAATATTGTAAATGACAAAAAATCCGTCCCAGCCTGAACAGTTATCCATAAAAAGTTTTCGTTTAAATAAACCGTGGCGACAAGTGCAACTTTCTGTAAAGAAGTTGGAACTCGTCACGCAATTTCTCCGAGCCCACGTGCAGGGCTACACGCGCAAAACGCTCGCGCTTACCTGGACGCTGCGACGCGGCTCGAGACACCAAGCTCGAGATGCAGAACAGCAGCAGGACGAGCCACGAGAGACACCTGCAACCGGGAGGCATAGCGGGTTACTAGGCTTACATCGGGCTTTTACTCTCCTGAAAGATAAAGTCGCTTCACAAGTTTGCAGTTTCGTCAGTACCTCTTCTCCATCTCGCTTCCAAAGGCTACATGAGACGCCGGTGGGTTTTGGGATGAAAGTTTTGCGCGCTTCCGCCTGCTCCCGGGTGTCTCGGTGCCGGCTGAACAGCTGATGTGTGCGCGGACGGACGGAGGGAGGGAAGGAAAGAGAGCTGGAGGAAGGGAAGAAGGGAGGGAAGTAGGGAGGTAGAGTGCGATGGAGGGCAGCACCACCGGGTCCTAACGCGCCCTGCAGGTTCCGTGCGCACCGGACTTTGTCTGGTTTCTTTTTTAGGGTTTCTCTAAACTTGTCTTAAAGTTCTCAAAACTGATTTTTGTGCATTTTCTTTGAAACGCTTTGTACCCTCAGCACAACCAGCGAAGTCTTCAGAGAAATGCACAATGACTTGTGAGGCCTGATTGTGCATGTCTCAAAATCTCATAACACAATCATATTCTCAAGTTCTCATAACTAATTGTCCATTTTCTTTAAAACGATTTGTACCTTTCATCTTTCATTCATGTTTCAAAAGGCTTGCCCACCTTAAATAAAGTCAATAATATAAAAAATCTCTGAATATTTGTGTAGAGAAAAATGCCATTTGAAATGTTAATTATCTCAACATGAAAATGCAACACTTTGCACAACTTTATTGGTTGCTTCTAAAATTAAAATGGAAACTGTTGGGATGTCATCACAGGCAATATCCATCACAGACAAGAAACTGGTTGATCTGAAAGTTTGAACACTATATAAAACTTAGGAAATTCAGTAACTGCTCCACAATATTTCACCATTTAACAAACCTTATGAGATTTGTTTTAACATTTTAAATTCTTAACTTATTTGAATAACTGTTCAATGCAACAAAGAAAAACTGCACAACCTTTGTATACTGTATGTAGTGGGGCTGCTTGGTTTGAAATTAGAGAGAATATTGTTGTAAGGTTACATGTTTGAGTACTGCTGTGTGTTGAGCTAAGTTTCCATGTTTCTTAGGGAAGTGAGCCTTTCATCATTTGAAATTATTTTTGTCTCAAAAATCTGGCAGGTGGGTTTTATTTTCATTACGATGTTTTATCCTTTTCTTCTTTGAGTTTTTGAGATAACTGTGCAGCCGTACAGTCTTCTGGCCTTATTTCAGTGTTATTTTGGCATTACCTTGCCACAACAACAGTCTAAACAATATAAACCATAAATTGTTTATACATTATAAATCATACCCATCACGATTTTAGTATAATCAAATCTCATCCTCACTTCAAACAAAAATGCATAATATTTATGTCTGAGTTGGCCAGAATCAACCTCTACAAATCTTTCATGGATTGATTTTGGAACAGATTCAAGTTCAATTGCCCTGTTCACACATTGCCAAATGAGCCAAATTTATACTGAAATGCTGTTCTACATTAATGAATTTGGAGAGCTAACTTTAATGTTTAACTTTAACTCCCAGTATCATTTTAATCAGTCCTGAATTTAACATACATATGTTTAACAAATCCTGAATTTAACATGTTTCTGAACCACTGTTGTGCTCCAGCCGATAGATGTGCCATACTTACTGATACCATGTGAAGTAAATAGGCCCTTTATTGTGCTTTAAGTACAAATTAGTTAAATTTTGCATGACCTTTTTCTTTGAATTTGTTCTTGGAATCAGGAAAATTGCTGTCTGGAACCTATTCTTGGAATCGACATCAGTTTTCCAAAACTACAATTAGAATAGAGTCATTTGCAAAATGTTTGGAACCAAACAGTAAACACATTTCTTGCAATAAGATGGGCAATAAACCTGTATTGCACACAAGAGAAAGAAAGTGAGACTAGATCACAGCATTTTAAAATCAGATTGCTGTTTATTCCACTAAGGTAGTGAGGCTTTCATCATTTTTAGTGACTGAAAACCACATCTAAAGCCCTACCACTAGCAGGGATTCGTTAAGAATCATCCATATATGATGTTTCATGAGGGAAAAGGGATTATGTTGCCTTTCTGTCATTACAATGATGACGGACTAGAAAAACACTGTTGACCAAGGACACAACAACTGCTGAAACCTTTATGTCTAAGATTCAAGCCTTCATTTTCCTTCCTTTTGAATTTATATTTCCGAGAGAGGTGCAGACAGGGATGTTGATTTAACATAGGATCGGCTCAGAGTCCCTCTGGCAGGAAAAAGGTGGAGACCGCAGAGTCCAAAAAGCAGTGCACACAAAACTCCTGAAATCAATCTTTAAATACTTGTTAGGCAATCTGTCACACTCAGGTAAGCGCCTGTAAAAAGGGGACTTGACCTCTGAGGAATGCTCACAATTGATAAGACCCAAGTCATGTCTCTGTGGTTACCTTCCAGCTCCACAACAATTTCAAAAAGCTTTTGCTCAAACGTATTCCCAGAGATTATTCAAGTAGAGCCCAGGGGTAACGGCTGAACCTGCAGCCCTCACAAGTGCCCATGAAATATTTCATTTCCCTTGAATCAAATTCAGGGTAAATATTAAGGTGTGAGGTCTGAGTTACCAGTTGCCCAATCACATTTATTCACCAATGTGAATTGGGCCAAGGAGAGGACACAGTTAGTTTTACAAGTCAGACTCAAACACAAACACACACAGTTGCGTATTACTATCTTTGTGACGTCCTCATAATGACCAGATTATATAACTTTACACTTACACCTAACCCTAAACTTAACTTCAGTAACCAAAAGCACATATTTTACTTCTTTTAGTTTCTCAAATAAAACAAGCACATTTTCTATAAAGTCATTTTTCTTCATAGGGACCTCTCAAATGTCCCCACAAAGCCCAAAAATGAATCTAAGTGATTTTAGGGGTCAAAAAGGTCCCCACAACACCATAAATACTCAACTATGCACTGAGAGGATTCAAATCTTCTTGTGTCCTTCCAGCACCAGCAAATACTGTACTCTTAAATACTCTCAACTCTATGGAAACTGTCACACATTAGGAAATAAAGTATGCGCCACTCCAGATAAGGGCTAAATACAGCTGTAAATGTGAAAGTCAATGTGATTAATATAGTGTTGGAAATTAGCATTAGTTATCAGTTATTAACAAACAGCATTCATTTGAAATCATTTTCATTTTAATGCTGCCAAATAAAAAGTGTGTTCCTTTATTCAAAAATATCAGGGAGTATCCCCCAAAAACTGCTCATTCTGATTCTGGGTTACCCCATGGGGAGGTAAAGTGCACTCAAACAATGCCAATTCCAAAAGTAGGCAGAGTCCATTCATCGTGTGCATTCCATTCATCATTTCTTATCTGAACAAGCAATTAATGTGAAGCATGTAGGCTTATTCCCTGTGTTTAAATTCATTTTTTTACTGAGTGACTTGGCTTGGTTCACATTGAGCATCCAGCAGTAGAGTGGCAGGCAGGCTGAAAACAGGACAGGCCGATTTTTGTGCAAAGCTCAGGTGTTGCTGCTGGAACCTGAGCAGGTCTAAATGTGAGCAGTAGCCGCTGGCTGTTGTTGAAACACGCCTACATCCTAGACCCGCTCACAAGATATTACTTCGTCGGAGCAGTGGATACATTTAGGCCAAGGCAGAGAGAGGTTACAGCTGGCTGTTGTCAAATACATGCTGCCATTGTCAGATGATTATGGAGATTAAAACATTCTGGCATGCACATGCACACCATCAGCTTCTACTTTGTTGTCAGATATGTTCAGCCAGTTGGTGGCAGAGGCGTCCTGCAGGCATAACTGCAACTCACGTCAGCCAGAGTGTTGAGCTACCTACGAATGTCTGACAGCAAATTGAATACATATTATCTCAGTATATAATGTATAATTTGCATGTAGCATATGGCAAGTGTTAACATAATATTTTCAAATTCAGAAACAATTCATTTAAAGGGAACACATTTCAGAAGTTCCCTTTCCCTTTTTCCAATATGTACAGTATCTACAAAAGAAAGAAACTGAGTGATTATTTGTCATTGTGAACACACCACAGCACAGCACACAGTGCAGCACAAAGCAATGTGACATCTGCATTTGACCCATCCGTGAAGGAGCAGTGGGCAGCTAACATACGCCCGGGGAGCAGTGCTTGGGGACGATATCTTGCTCATGAGAACCTCAGTGGTAACTTGAATCTTGGATTCAAAACAGTGACCTTCTGATCACGGGGTGAGTACCCAACCGCACAGTAAGTAAAGCAAGACACACAGTGCTGGTTTCCTGTTCATGGATTAAGCCTAGTCTCCAATACCAATGGAGATTTACCACTGAAAGTCAAATTTAGTCTAGGACTGATCTTGATCTTAGACTGGGAAACTGGCACACAGTGTTTAAAATGTCTTTAAGCTACCAAGATATAGGCTAAGTGCAAAAGACTGCAGTAAGTGATCAAATAATACACTATGGTAGAGCACTCAGACAGAGCTGATTTCTCAGAATATTACCTATAATGTGATGCAGTTCAACACATAATTAATAATTATAGTGCTAAAATACCACTGAACTGTAAATAGAGATGGGAGAAATGGTGGAAAGAAAGGGGGGAAATGTCTTTGGTCAAATGAGTATCACTGGGTTCATCTGAGATACTATGTGAGTTTGTCAAGAAGCCAAATGGCTACATTATTATTATTATTATTATTATTATTATTATTATTATTATTATTATTAAATAATAATAATAATAATAATAACTCACAACAACAACAACAATAAGTGCTGTCATTTATTAAAATGTTATGCTAGTAGATAGCATCAGCAATTTCCACATCAAACAGATACATATTTAAAGCATGAAGAAATATCTCTCACCACACAGGATGTTTTAAAAGAAGAGATTGTATCTCTCTCAGACATCAAAGTGAGAGATTTTCAACTTTGAGCCTTACGAGACGGAGGAGCCTTCAATGTACTTTCCCAAAAATCATTAAGTCATGGCCTTGCTTCTCACTACTTGCTCTACATCAAGTGTAGGGATTTTACTGCTTTATAATTTCCCTAAGACAGGCAGAATTTAGGCTTCTTCACAGTCTGGTCAGGAACAAAGAGAATCTACAGCTACAGTCAGTTTCAGAGGGTTTAAGTTTGTCTTAGCTGTACATCATGTAAGAATATAAAGCAGCATTTGCAGCACAAAGCCTTAAAAATATTTCCTGTGAAGCTCACACACTCTCTTTGCCAGTATGAATGTGGAAAAATGTGACATGTTTGAACAGCGAAGCTGAAAACATCTGACATTTGATGAAAGCATACCATCAGAGAACACAAGCTACCATCAGCACTTTTCAAAAAGCCAAAAGGCACCTATAAAAGGTTTATTCTAATGGATTGTTGAAAATCCTTCCAAATCTCTGAGGAGCTTTAAAACAAATAGCATCATAAAATATATTATTTAGAGGATGTGTATTTGTGAAACAAGTAACATTTAGCTTTCTCTTCACTTTCATATAGAGCTTATGGTGATGATTATCAGACACAATCAGGACGTTGAAAGGCAACATTCTGCAGAAAGACATAACCTTACATTTCTTCTAACAGTTTTTAATAACAGATTTATGCATGCAACGTTCCTTGGGATCAGTTTACATTTACATTTATGGCATTTTAGCAGACGCTCTTATACAGGGCAACTTCTATTTTGTAGTTATACGGACAGTTTCCCTGAGAGCAGCTTAGGGTAAAAAGTCTTGCTTAGATACCCAATGACGGTAATGCAAGAGGTTGGATTCGAACACACAACCTACTGGTTGTGGTAACTGGTAACCACTAGACCACCACCACCACCAGCCCTGGTTTACCATTTTTGAAATATTTGTATGCTATTCTATATTATTTATCAAATAAAAAAACTTCTCCCTACGGATACCATATGTGGTCTTGTTTTGAGACAAACTACATATTTGTGTGGCATTACACAAATTCTATGCCTGTGATAACAGTATCTCACCACAATGGTAACTTTAATTCATTCAAAAAAGTGGCAGCCATGTGGGTGAGATGGCATTTAAAGAACTTGGCAGAGTGTCACAGCCTCAGAGCTCTATTAATGTTATGTGTGGTACAACTGTCTGAAGATTTTTATGCTCACGTGCAGAAAACACTGATTTACACGTTGCACATAATCATAACTTGGGTTTCAACATGGTCATTTAATTTTTACTGCCTGTGTAGTAATGTTGCATAATTAAAAAATCTGACAAAGTAACACAGTGAGAGCATATTTTACCCTTTTATCAGAATGGAGACGAACATAGATTTGAAGTTTAAACCTGATTTTCAGTAGCGTGGGGCAACAGCTAATAGAGACATGCATGAATTAATTTCATCTGAGCTTAAAATCAGGTCTCTGGCCTGAGGCAGGGTCAGTTACATAAATCTGGAAGCTGTTTAGGAGTAAGAGGCAGTTTTCACCTCATCAATAAGCCGAGGTCAGACAGGGGCTATGACAGCTTGGATATTCAGGGATTTTTAATGTGTGCTTTCTGCCTCATTATCCAGATTGGTATGTAAACAGGTTGGTGGAATTGGATGACGAACATGAAGGTTAAAAATAAGTTAAAATTGGACATTTCAAAAGTTCACAAACACGAGAAAGAGCATGACATTGTTTGTAACGCTGTTTTATTTGCTATTTGTTTATGAGTGCTGATTGCAGTATATGGACCATTGAGTTAGGCTTCCTGTGCCTGTTTTCACATCGTCTTGAGCCTTCGTGCTAAAGATTTCCCATGAGAAAACAGACCAAACGCTAGCTTAATCCCACCAAGCTCGACTGGTCAAAGATCGGCCAGCTTTGTATGTTTGCTCAGGACAAGTCAAGACAAAATGCTGCCAAAACGTGTTAGCCAGCACGGCCAAGTAACTTGGGCCATCAATAATGGTTGAGGTTAGCCGAAGAATTAGCCGAATGTGCCAAGGCAAAGCAAGATTAGTGATCCTCAATGGCACATTTTACTTGTCTATAATCCTGTTTCACCCAAATATGGACCAGAAGTTTGCTTCAATGAAGCAGCAATGCGCAGCACGTAAACAGACAGATACAGCCACAAGTAAACAAGACGTTGCATGAGAGAAGGTCATGAGAAGATTTCGGAGGGGCCTCCCCAAAGGAACACTATAAACTAGTAGGAGTTTGCGTCTGTCATTTTTGTAGGAGTTTCTGAGTGGGGTCGGCACGGCCTTCTTCCAGGTGCACCACAGGACGCCAGTCCTGTTCCCACACGCAGGGCTTTGGGTGCAGCACTCCTTCTGCGGCTCTCTCCCGCTGCTATGCAGCTATTTAGCCCGGAGACAGGTGGTTAGAGAGCCCAAGTTATGCATGTAACCATTAAACGTCTCGTGGTCTCTCATTTTGTTTGATCTGCCTAAAAGACACATAAAAGACACATTTTCTACCCAGTGCTTTAGCACTTAAATGGGTCCCTTGAAAGATAAGCTCTCATAAGGGAACCAGTGTTTGGGTTACAACTCTAGCCAAAATGTGCCAAAAACAGGAAATGGGTTCAGCCAAAAAATATTTTAACATAATGTTAGTCGAAATCAGTGTAAAATCTACACTTGGTTTAAAATGTATTCGGATCACATTAAGATTCTATTGTGAGTCTCTATAAGGTGTGAAGCAGATCACTTGTGTCGGGCTCATCATTAACACTTAAAGGTCAAAGGACCCCAAACACAGTTATTAGATCAGATGATGTTTCTCTCGCTGTTTCTACACAGTGCTTTAGCTCTTAAACAGGCCCTTTGTCAGATAAACTCTCATAAGTTAAATACTAATTTTTGGGATACACCTGTGCCATAAACATTTGTGGAGCCAACTGTTTCCCAATAAACCATTTCCCAACAATTCAACTTGGGTTTAGCAAAAAATAGTGGTCCTGTTTACACTGAATTTCAAAATGTGTCTTCGGTGATCGGATCACTTCGTCACTGTTGCATCCGTAATGTGGTCTCCAAGATGTAAAGAAGATCACTTGTGTTTGGAGCATCATTTACATTTGAAGGTCAAAGAGCCCCAAGCACAGTTATTATGTCAGTCTCTGTTAGCTAGTCAAGTGCTTGGTTTTGTCAAGAAGTCAGAGGACGACAGTAAAAAAATATATAGACGGGGTGTGGTGCAGCTAGCGATGGTACCTTCTCTAGGACGGCAATTAGCTGAAAGGTGATTTTCGGGCCACGTTATGTGAGTAACCATTAAATGTTAATGCCTCTCATTCTGTTTAAAAGACACATAAAGGACACATTTTGTACTCAGTGCTTTTGCAGTTACATAGGCCTTTCCACTGAAAGGCTCTTGTAAAAGGGAAGAACTAATGTTTGGGCTACACCTCAAACCAAAAAGGGCCAAAAACAGGAAGAGGATTCAGCTGTTTTCTTTATAAATTATTCTTCCCCAAATCTACAGGGTTTAGTCAAAATCAGTGGCAGCCTCTTCAGTTATTGGCTCACACCGTCCAACACAGTATAGCTATTGGTGTAAAGGTGTAAAAACCCTTGTTTGAATCTCCATTCGGCCCCAAGCACAGTTATTGTGTCAGTATCTGCTGCCAGTCAAGCGTCCGATTTGCTTCAGCCTTCAATAAATAAAATGTTTCAAGATTCTTGTTCCAAGTGTAGATGGAGACTTATTTGTGACTTGCAGATGAGTGCAGGTCTATGAATCATAAAGCATCTTGTTGGTCATTTACACTTTATTTAACATGGTTTATTTGCAATGCAATCACCTAAGGTATGTATTAAAACAAGGTGAAAACAGGGTCAGTCTAATAGTACAGCCTAAAATTCACCTCCTCCAGCAAGTCTCACTACTTACAACATTCTGAATTAGAGACCATGCAGAATGTTTCAAGTTGGTTTGATTTTTACTGCCACATTGTGGTCACCAAAGGAACTGCAGTGAGAACAAGTAGGCACAAAACATCTTAAACATCTTGAACATTTTAAACGAGTGATTATTTGTCATTGTGACAAATGTACTATGAGGCCTGCATTCGGTCCATCCATGAAGGAGCAATGGGAAGCTATTTCAGCACCCTGGGAGCCGTGCTTAGGGGCAGTACCTTGCTCATGAGTACCTCAATGGTACCTTCTCGGTCTGGGACTTGAACCAGCGCTACCAACCAATGCTATCAACTGCCCCATTGTGTAACATGATTTGACATGACTGAAATGCATCTCACCAGACAGCCTAAATAAAACTCTGTTGTGTAAATATGAGCTTAACCTATATTGGATATTGATGATGTAAGCTGGGTGTGTTGTAATGACAGTATAATGACGGTTGCTAAGACAGAGCAAGTCAAAATGATAAAAAGACAGAGACTAGATGATTTACTGAGTCTGCCTGGGTGGAGCAATGTGCACGGTTGGTTATATTTTAATAAATTAATGGAGTTGTTCAATATTGGTGTTAAATGCATTTTTAAAACATTACTTATCATCAGACATGGTTTATTAGAATATATTTAATTATGAAGTTTAATAACTAACATTATTAAAGAAAAAGTGGCTTTTTCCCCAAAGTCAAAGTAAATTTGTCTTCTTTGTCATATACATAAGTATACAGAGCGATGAGACGCAGTGGCTCCAGTTTTTACAGAGCACATAGAATATACATTTATAAATAAATATAAACTAATTTCAGAGATATTGCGAAAGTTTTATTAAAATGCATACTTGCAAACTTGGCAAGACAGTTTCCTTTCTGTGTTATAACAAGAGCTTCAATAGGATAAAGACCAGCAAGAACTTATATTCGCTCTGTTGCAATAGACATAACGCTAGTCACAATGCGGTCATCTTCGAAGGCCGCAAGTATTTATCCATCACCATCTGCCAAGAACTTCATTCATTTTATCCGAGTGCTTTGCTTGCCTGTTTTCTTTCAACACAGTTTAAATTTAAGAGCTGTATTAATTTTTTTTTTGTTGCTTGTGGTGATTTACGGATGTGGTGATATCAGCTGACAGCCTGACCCCTGCTGCTGATCAGTAAGGGCAAATAGGAATAGACATGCCCCATTGCTAACGCTTGACTCAGTGCTGAACTCAATGCAGACTGAAAAGGAGGATGGAAAAAAAGCAAACAGCCTAGCAAAATATATAGCTTTGTATCTATGGAAACTCAGGGTTGTGCCAGGTTCACGTCACCCTGATGGAGTGACATGTGGATAAATTGTGTCTGTCAGCATACAGGACTTATCTTCACTCTCTAGTGTCTGACATGGAGAGATGAGTTCAGATTTGAGGACTAAAGGGAAGAGATGTCCATTCTGAACAATCAAACAAGAACTTTTTGTTAACTTGTCATAAGAGTTCCTGGAAAGGTATCTTTTCTAAAACAAAAGATAATTTCCAATGATAAAGATGACATTCAGCTTAACAAATCCCACATTACACCAAACTACATTTCGGTTGCAAACGTGTAGCAATTAAAAATCAATTTGTTTCAACCAACACCAGTACAAGATTCCCAACAAATTTATATCTGAAGTTCACAAAGACCAACATAAAATAATTCCTGAAAAATGCCTACAAACGGCAAGAGACATGCTTCATGTATAACTTTCTGGCTGCACTGACAGGTGATCAACTGAAGACGCGACGTCTTTCCCATTCATCATTCATGCCTCGTCATGTTTCCCAGGAAGATCAGGAAAGTATTTGTTCCCTGAGGCAACTAGCTGTGTTTGAGGTCCTGCACGTTTATTAACTCATTTCAGTCAGTGTATCCATTCCAGATCCTTCATTAGAAGTCCTTTGTTGAAAACGCAAAGAGAAAATACATATGACAGACATCTATATATTGCCTTTGCATACCAGAAAAACCCAGCAATCCACTGACAAAGACTACGCAAATATAAAAGAAATGGCCACAAATGTCTATAATAAAATTTGTAAGGTCTTTGCCACAAAAAAATGTAAAAAAAATCTAAGCATGAAAAAGTCATTAGTTTAATAAGTACAGCAAATTAAAACTAATTATCAGAAATAACACAAATCCTACACAGAAATGAGGGAAAACGTTTCATTTTGCTGTTCCTTTTTGTAATTAAAATGAAATGTTGAAGTCAAGCGATGATGGGAATCGCACTTGATTTCGTTGGGAAGCTTTTTGGCCGTGTTAAGCTCTGAAACGGCACTCACTCAGCACGCTCTTGCTGCAATGCTGACTGCTATTCCCTCTCGGGGGAGCTCAGGGGCAAAGCACTTGATCAAATATGTTAAGTAGCGCCATTGTGCGCATTTTAACCTCGCAGCCATCTGCGGCTCCACATGCCCCAATTCCACTGCAGCGATGTCAAAGGCACGTTCAGTCTTATCCGAGGAGAGAGAGAGAGAGAGAGAGAGGGAGGAAGTAAACGTTGCTGCTGCTGCTGTCGCTGGTGAAGTGGTCGACTCCTCCAAACAAATTACACGAGTGGCATTTGGACAGGGCAGCAGGAAGGCAGCCAAGCTTCTACGTTTTATTGCATGTCTGGGCCGGTCGGGGGGTGGGTGTCACTTAACATAGAATATACGACTTTGCTTCACAGATAGCTACTGATGCATGATAGAACAATGTGTAGATTTGAGTCTTACTGGATCTCTTTTGGTTGAGCATTTATCAAATTTACCCAATTTGCCAATGCCTCTTAACAGTAGGAAATAAAATGTCATGTACAAAAGCCCTGAGCCAACGCTCATTCTCTTCTGAGTCCCATCAAAGGCTCTTCTGCTGGTCAGTTTCTCCTTGTGGTCCCAAAGTCCAAGCTAAAGAACTGGGGTGATCTGCATCTACACCTGGCATCAACATTGTTCATTTTAAAATCTCAATACCCACTTTTATTAAATAGGCTTTAAATCACTACAGGCAGCGCTTTGGAAACTACTTTTAAATGGTGGCTTTTTAAGCAACACACTACTTATGAAGACTAAGCTACAGCCAAGCTAAGGTTTTAATATAGCAGTTAAACAAGCTATAGAGAAGAAGCTCACTACATCCAAGCTAATTCATGGCCACAGATTCTTGCTTTCATCTTCACCAAGATGGATCCGTCCTCCAGCTTACACTATGAACCAATGACCATGACACCTCTACAATCTCAACACTAATCAGAAATACCTGGTAGTTGAACATTTCTGTCTTTTAAAGAAAAAAAGGTAGTATTTTTGTAACAATCGTTGCTATTTGTAAAAAAAAAAAAAAAGTAACTGGAAAATCTAGTGTTTAAAAACTGCTATTAATAAGCTTCTGAAAAAAGAAGTTAGTAGAGTTGCTAATTTCAGCTAGCTCCTCGCTAACCTTGACAGTAGCAGTTGTGTTTTATTTATTTATTTATTTAAATAATACAGGAGCTTGTTTTATTCTGATTGTACAGCACTTTGTTGTACTGTTGTTGTGTGAAATGTGCACTATTAATACATTTGATTTGCCTCATGTCTCAGTACCTTGCTCATGAGTACCTCAGTGGCACCTTTACCGGTCCGAGAATTGAACCCATGACTATCCGATAACAGTGCCAACTCCCTAACCATTGTGTTGCCCCAATGTAGTCTTGAAGAGCAGTTCTCCAGGCTTCCTGACAGACATTCAAAGTTTTTGACTCTCCCTTTCAGTCTAGTACCTGTACCTGACCACTTTTAGAAGAATTTTGACCAGCATATAAATCATTCATTCATTCATTATCCGTATCGCTTCATCCCAACCGGAGTCACGGGGGGACAGGAGCCTATTCCAGGAACTACAGGCGCAAGGCAGGGACCAACCCAGAGAAGGCACACACGCTCACACAATCACACTCTTATCCACACAATACGGGCCAATTTAGAGGCGCCAAACATCCTATTTCTCATGCTTTTGGACTATGGGAGCAAACTGGAGCCCCTGGCGGAAACCCACACAAACACAGGGAAAGTTTGCAAACTCTACACAAAAAGGCCCTACAACCACGCAGGGATCAAACCCAGGACGTTCTCACTGTGAGGCGGGAAGAAACACAAACTGGACATTTTTAACAGTTTTATTTATGAACGTTGTCTAAGCAAATCTACATGTTGTAATGCATGAAATGTAATATCTTGTATGTTTTCACAAATTATTACTTAAATGACAAACAACTTAGCTTTAAATTGGCAACAATTTTAAAAATGTACATAAAACATTGCACTGTTAACCACAACATGGGGAAAAAATAAAGAATTATCATTTTGTGACTGCAATTTTCCTGTCAGCAGAGGGAGTCAAAGAGCTGTTTCTTCTTTTATTTTATAAATTTGATGGGCAATAATAGAGCAACCCTCATTCCTGGGCTCAAATATTAAGCATAATTAGTACAAAATGTACAGTTCTGCTGCTATTGATGATCTGATATGATGAAAATATGTGAAACTGACAATTCATATATTTTAGTTGTATTTGTAAAAATTCTTAAATAGTTGTGTTTTGCTTCTGAGAAGGTAAAATATGCATTCTCTTTATTCAAAAACAAATGTGGAATGACATCATTTTTTGCTATTTTGAATAAAATAGTCTTAATCATGGAGTGTGACAAATGGTCTTCACAAAAGCGTGAATGAATGAATTTACAGGAAGTATTCATCACACACGCACAAACCTGTCAAAAAAACACAGGTCAGAATTTATGATCCTTTATCCTTCATTGAATTTTAAATAAAAATTTCCATGAAAACTCTAGAGAGCTGCAAATATCACACGTCTATATGAAGACAGCACATTTTGTCTTGTCACCAACAAGACACTATACAATTTGGTGATTTTTTTTAAGGCTTTAAGAAAACCCTTAGTGTGTTAGCAGTGGAATATACTGAAATATAAATATAAGTAAATTGCTCAAAATTTAAAAAATTGAGTGAGTAGGTTTAGGGATGATTTACAGCAACCTCTCATTGCTGCTAATATTCATGTGAATTGTGTTGTGATAGATATGAAAGACGATCATCTTAATGGCCAGACAAGACTATTAACAGAGGCTCAGGGCTGATAATGTAACAGTACTTTGCGTACACTCCACACGTCCAAGAGTTTGCAACATATAAAGAAAGAATCCGCTTGCTAATATCTTCCTTAGCAGCCACTGGAATGCAGAAGTTTCAAAAGGAGAACTGTTAATCCCTGCAAGTTGGTACAAAGCAGCTAGCGCTCACTGCTTCGGTGCCAGGACACTCATTTCAGGGCGAGATCGGATTTCTTCCAATGGTTGAAATCAGAGGAGGAGAGCGAGACGGAGCGACGTGAGCCTCTAAGCAGCCGAGGGTGAATGGCCCCTGCACTCTGTCTCACACGTCACACGTGCATGCAGGTCCTAAACAGCTCTGACAGTTTTAAATGTCCGTTTTGGGCCTTTTCTTAAAGATTGGAAAGGGGGATTGGAATGGCAAAAGATGCTGCTGCTTCAATCGTTTGCAACAGTGTAACTGTGGAACTTTAATTTCAGACTTTGAAACAGGTCCATAATTTAACATAATTGACATAATTTAAAGAAACCTGTCAGACTTCGGCATTTACCAGTGACAACCCAAGACCTAGACTCTGCTTGGAAGAACATAGATGGTCTTTAAAAAAGTGCTACAAAAAAGCTCACACATTCCCTCTAATGGTTTTAAAAAGGTTTTTCTGGAGGCCAGAAGGCGGCTGCCCTTCTCCTTAGATTTTATTGCAAGGTCTCAAGTAAGCCAAGCAATCTGCTCTGGACAAGCCATCCAATCTATCTTTAGCCAGTGTGAGCAAGTGAATGGAGAGCCTGACTTATCTTCACTGCTGTCATCGGGACTGCCAGTATTTTTAGGGGACAGCAACAGCTGCAGAAGCATTTAACGCTCTTCCATGAACAATGACACTCAGGGTGTCTCGCTGCTGAACACCACAGAGATTGGGGGACTGCCGTGGAGTACGGAAACGCTGCTGACAGAAAGCCTTACTATCTTGACGCAGGACAGGCAAAAGCCTGGCAGAATGGAGAGGTGACGAGGACTGGAAACTATTGTGGAGTGGCTACTCGTCCAAGTGAAGGAGGATTTACCCTATGAGCAGGAAAACACTACAGGAAGGGAGCTTCCAGAGAAACAAGCCAGCGACCAGGAATCAGAGGGTTGCAGCGGAATGTATTTCTAGAATCAGCCACAAGGACTGGGACTTAGGTAGGTCACGTAAGGGCTACAAAGTGCAGCCTCACTGTTGTCAGAGGTCAACCTAATTAAATCAGAAACGCAAACAGGAGGTTAATTACTCCATAAGCTCTCCATGGGGAAAACTCCCAATCCAGTCAATGGGCCTCGTCTGGGTCTGACTTTGGGATAGGTTTGTTGTCTTCTTTTGAAAAACAAGACAAGGTTGGCTGCAATATAAAAAGGTATGGCATCTGTATCTGCAGTGATTTGACATGACATTTGACCACTTTGCGTAAACACATCGTAACAGGTGAATTCTTAGAGGTGCAGGACATTGGAAAGCTTCCCAAACTTAGACTGTGATATCATGTCATTATCATGTCAATTGCTCATGATTATTAATCCAAATATTGATCCCGATTAATAATTATTATAATGTTATACTTAAAATACTTGCAATCCAGTTTTAATTTGTGAAATCAGCTTTTTGAAAGATCACGTCACAATTAAAAAACATTTTTTAGTTTTTTATTGTATAGTGGTATTGTAGAAGAAAAATGTCATAACATAAGTAGAAAGTTAGATTGAAATTTCATATTTCATAACTATATTTGTAATATATTTAGGAACCATCAGTAGCATAATAAGATAATTGATTTCTTTCTGAAAAAGTGACATCTTTGATCACTAGACCAAAACTGGCTAGAGGCTCACTGTAACACTACTACATTGGTTTTGTCATCATTTTCACTTTGGCAGAACACCTGTTCTAGTCCTGTTTGTGTTTGGACATCCATCCATTACATCTGATATAAGCGTGCCCTCGGATCTCATGGGAAATTCAAGCACTCCTGGGCACCGGTTTTTGCCTAATACTGGTAATAGCTGGCTAAAGCAGATGAACAAGCTTTGGCTGACAAGTGTCTCCTGGCAAGTAACTTCATGAGACTGAACTTGCAGTATGGTCAAACTTGAGAAGCCGCTCATAAAAATGAGACAAGGTGATATAAAACAGACTAGACAAGACTGCGTAACATGCTACATAAGCTCAGCAGCTTGAAGGGACATTTCACAATAAATATGTGGTTTTAATGCCATGGCACACGTGTTGTGCTTTCTTCTTTTGCTTTTTTTAAACAAATGACAAATGAAACTAATTTTGACAATGACATTTAGCAACTGAATTCTTCATTGAGTCTGCCAAGAGGGGTGTGATGAAGGCAGTGCATATTTTGACTGCAAGGTCTCCTGGGGTGTGTGCTGCATCTGTGTGCTGAAGACCTGTGTTTGTATGTGCACGCGTGTGTGTATAGGGTGTGCTTTGTGATACCTGACACATGCCCTCTCGCAGGTCTTTATTTAGTGCGGACTATATAAAGCACTTTCCCATTGAAATACAGCACCAGCTGTGCTAGCTATGTGTTGTGGCCACTGTTGCACAAGGCCTGTTCACTTCCAGTTCGCTTACTGCCTTCGGGTTCTCTCACACAGGGCAAATGTCTTAGAAAGTTCTAGGAAGTAAATACCCAGATAAAATGCAATCCTGTCACTCGCCCACCACCTCCTTTACCACCTCCCACACTCACATGGTAGGAAAAAGTGGGAAAATGATTAAAAATGAATATAATTTCACTTTAGTATGATGCAGGTTATGGTGAAATAGTGCAGCATGACAGTTTATAACAGGCTTTCGCAACAACCATGTGGCTGTGTGAGGCAACAATACAGAAAAAATAAACATGCAAATGAAGGAATAATAATATTATTATTATTGATTAATTGATTAGTTATTATTCATTAGCACACACAAAGAAAATTCCACTTCACTTACCTAACGTTAGTAATTGCTTATATTTTGAGTGTTAGTTTGAGAGTTTTCAGTGGCCAGAATACAGAGAACATACACATGGTTAAAGTAATGATTATACACATATGTTGCTATATATCAGACTTCATAAAAGATCAGACTTCATATGTTAGCTTTACGTGTCAGACTTTATATGTTAGCTTTATATGCTAGACTTCATAAAAGATCTGACTTTATATGTTAGCTTTATATGTCAAACTATAAAAGATCAGACTTTATTAATTGGCTTTATGGCAGACTTTATAAAAGATAAGACTTTATATGTTAGCTTTATGCCAGACTTCATTAAAAAATCGGACTTCATTTGTTAACTTTATATCAGACTTTATAAAAGATCAGACTTTATATGTTAGACTTTATAAAAGATCAGACTTTATATATTAGCTAAAAATGTCAGACTTCATAAAAGATCAGACTTTATGTTAGCTATATATATATCAGCCTTTGTAAAATATCAGACTTCATATGTTAGCTCAGACTTTATAAAAGATGCTGTTTTATTTAATTGATTGTCTGTTTTGAATTTTTATATTGAAACTGTTGCAGATGTTACGCACATTCAGTGCAAAAAGACTCCAGGATCATAAAAGGCTGAATACCACATGTAACCTAATTTTCTCTTTTTCTATGTCTAGTGAGTGATTATTTGTCACTGTGAACACAGCACAGCACACAGTGCACCACAACAAAATGTGACCTCTGCATTTAACCCATCCACGAAGGAGCAGTGGGCAGCTAACAAGCGCCCGGGGAGCAGTGCTTGGGGACGGTACCTTGCTCATGAGTACCTCAGCGGTAACTTTACCGGCCCCGGATTTGAACCTGCGACCTTCTGATCACGAGGCGAACACCCTACCGTAGTTTCAAGTCTATATTTCATATTCCATTTATATATTGCTTATTCTATGTACCTTTATTTGTTCTTTGTACTGTTAAACTTGGAGCCACATCATCTCGTCTCTCTGTGTACTTGTACAGTACATAGAGATGTAAATATAGAGATCCAATAAACCAAGCTCATATTTTTATGGAAAACAACAGGATTCCCAACAACCACTGTCTAACACGTTATTCTAAATAAAGCTGTTTTTTTCTGTTTTGGTTCACACCCCTAGCAAACACAGACACAGAGAACTAATATCTCACAGGAGTGAGAGACAGACTTAATGCCTGTAGCCTGTGCAGCTGTGGTGAGGCTGGCAAGAGAACAGACATGGATGTGTTTGGTGGAGCACCACGGTTCTTGGCCTACCCTCGGCCTGTGGTGGTGCAAAGTGGTACAGATGCCATGCTGAAATGCCAGATTGGTGGAGATCCCAGACCTGCGGTCATATGGGAGAGAAACAACGAGAAGATCCAGCCAGGGGGCAGATACCGTGTGTTTGAAGATGGTAACGTCTACAATCTCATCATCGCTGTTGTAACGGCAGAGGATAGTGGCCAGTACATCTGCAAGGCCAAGAACAGCATAGGGGAGACATACGCTGCAGCAACACTGAAGGTAGAGGGCGAGGCTCAAGAGATGGAGTTGAGGGAGGAGAACAAGCCACGGTTCCTCATTAAACCCCTCTCTACAAGAGTGGGTAGGGGAGAAGACGCTGTTTTCTCCTGTAAGCTTTGGGGAAATCCTCGGCCGGAAGTGATGTGGGAGAAGGACGGCAAAAAGTTGAACGAGATCTTTGAGAGCACTCATTTCAGTGTCGGCTATCAGGATGGAGGATGGTTCCAGCTAAAAATTTTCAAGACTCGTGCTCCTGATGGAGGAGTGTACACTTGCAAAGCCAGGAATGAGTTTGGTGAAAGTCTGGCTGGGGCCGTGCTGCTGGTGGATGCAGGACCAGGACACGAAGACGAGGGGAACCGGAACGGTTACAACAATGGCCACTGGAAGACACATCAAGGAAAGCAGAGGAGCAATAGGCAGGTCACTAACACACGTTTAAAAGACGATCCCCTGCCCAACTCAGCCAAAGTAAAAATGTTTGCAGTAACTGAAGGAAAACACGCCAAATTCCGTTGCTATGTGACGGGGAAGCCCAAGCCAGAGATCATATGGAGGAAAGATGGAAGACTGATCCTTTCTGGAAGGCGATATCTTCTGTATGAGGACAGAGAGGGCTACTTCACACTTAAAGTACTTTACTGCAAACAACAGGACAATGGCATATATGTGTGTGCTGCATCAAATACTGCTGGACAAACCCTCAGTGCAGTTCATCTTTCTGTTAAAGGTAAAACACTTAAATAGCACACATTTTACACATGAATGTGTGACACTGCCCACATAATAAATATTTTGACATGATATATTCAAGGCCAGACTCCCAGCTTTGCATTGGCTTAAATAATGTTCAACCTCATGAAAAGTGCCATGGGAGCTTGCTTTCATGACCAGGCCCCCCTAATTAAGATAAATCAGATTCCATTGAGTCCCAAGTCTGCAAAGTCACTTAAGCTCTGAAAGGCATCCAAATGTCAGCGGTCTCTTGAGACAGGATTATATTTCTCATATGGTGAGCCATGGCAATATTGTATCACAGCCAGGTAGTCAGATTGCAAGCTGAATCTTGGATGCTAAATGTGTTTTAGTTACTTTTATTTTCATTTCCAATTCAACCAGTCCATCGAGTGGGTTAATTTTATCATTGGTAAATGCTAAGAACATACACATCTTACAAAACTCAAATGCTACAAACCTCAAATGTTAAAAAACTCAATTATAGTCAGTCAACAGAATTTATGTAGTCAAACTTTGTGGGTCAAATGCATGTGAAATATTTCATGAAATATTTTTCTTCACCACACCAGAGCCTCCTGTGCGATTTAAGCAACCACTCAATGACCTTCAGGTCTGGGAACGGGACTTAGCCATTCTTGAGTGTGAAGTGCCAGAAGATTCTGTACCAATCACATGGTATTTGGAGGACAGACGGCTACAGCCAGGGGCCAAATATGGGATGGAGGAGTGGGGCACAAAGCGTCGACTTACAATCCGTGACATTGGAATTGATGATGATGGGATCTATCTCTGTGAGATGCCAGATGGTGGAAGAAGCATTGCTGAGGTAGCAGTCAAAGGTAATTATTCTGTTGTTTTCCTTGGCAAGAGTGAGATAAAATAAACCTACTCTACATCTGCAAACTAGCTAACAGTTTTTCATGGACCAAAGGAGTGCAAATTGATATAGAGCCGTAGATAAACAAACTACAGATTGACAAAAAGAAGAGTAAGTTAATTTCATGTAAAACTGATTAGAACTTGTATAAGAGCCTTGATGTTTTTACCTTATTTGCTCCCTCTGTGTAGGCACCATTGTAAGGAAGTTACCAAGAAAGGTTGATGTTCTGGAAGGGGAAAACGCAGCTTTCTGTGTAGAAGTTGAAGAGGAGGAAATGGATATCCACTGGTACAAAGACGGGATAGAGCTGAGAGAGACACATCAGACCATTCTCAAATCCTTTGGCAGGACTCACATCTTGGTCTTTGTCAATACAACTCCCCAAGATTCCGGCACTGTTATTTTCTTTGTGGGTAGATCAAAGACATCATCTCAGCTAAGGGTTAAGGGTAAGAAATCAAGTCTGATTTACCTGCACAATATTAAATCTTAGTTATGATTATCCTTATGACTAACATTCTTTGTCCTTTCTCAGCGGCTAGGCACTGCCCACCTAGTTGCCCAATAGGGGTGCAGATAAATACAGAGAGAGCAAATGCAGCTCTTTTGTCCTGGTTTCCGGCACAAGACTTTCGGAAAAACCCGCCATCTGGTTACATCTTGGAAAGACAGGAAATGGGCTCTCAAGAGTGGCTACAGTGTCTAACCACTGACTCTGCAACCTCAGTAGAGATTCTTGGTGATAGTGTTCCTTGTGAGGCAGACTATCGATTTCGAATATGTAGTGTTAACAAGTATGGAAGAAGTGGATATGTGGAGTTTCCTCGAGCAGTTCATCTTGGTAAGAACAACACACGCACCAAATACTAGTCTTCAAGGCATTTCATGAATTAGTTTCTTTTGCTTAAATTCTGTCCACACTCTTCACAAAATGTGTGCCTATTATTCTCCTAGTCCCGGTGGCCAAAATTCAAACACCTCTACAAGACGCCTTGGTCCCAGAGGGACAAGATGCCTTTTTTACCATTGAGCTGTCTGCCTCAGTCATTGGTACTTGGTTTTTAAATGGCACACAACTTCAGGATGATGAGCGTTTTTCCATAAGACGATCTCGTACACATCAGTCCCTTCGCATCCGTGGGGTGAGAGACACTGACAATGGAGCTGAAATCACCTTCATTGCCTACGGAATTCGTGACTCAGCAGCTTTATACTTACAAGGTAAGAAACTGCTTGTGTCTTTGTGCTGTAATATTAACGGTTTAAAAACCTTTAATAATTGACCACTCCATTCCAATGTAGCTCCGCTGGTTAAATTTACTCCACTCTCCGAGATGGACCGGAATAAGTTTGTAGAAGTCGGTAATCCCATAGTCCTCTACTGTGAGCTATCAGACCCAGAAGCTCCAGTCCGCTGGTATAAGAATGGTGTTGAATTACACTCGGCTGAAGGTCTTCACATCCAATCAGAAGGAACAATGAGGAGGATTGTCATCCAATCAGCTGAGTTCTGCCATTCAGGAGTTTATAGCTGTGACGCCATTGATGATGTCATCAGGTTCAATGTGGAAGTTGAAGGTGAGTTCCTTTCCTTTACCTTGCAAATTACTAACCATGTGTCGGTCTATTTAAGTTTGCGATGTACATACTTAATGGAAATTCTTGCTCTGAAATACAAAAACACCACAAAAACAAATGCTAGTGCATAATCAAATCATATACTGTACATTATACTGTATTGAAATGGTATATGACATTTATCAAAACACCCATAGCCCCTCCTGTAAGGTTCACAGCCCTTTCAGAAGCAGAGAAAAACAAGTCCATAGAAGTTGGGTGTCCGATTGTACTTCAGTGTGAGCTCACAGAACCAAGTGCCCAGGTCTTCTGGTACAAAGATGGAGCTAAACTCCTGCCACAGAGTGAATTGGACTTCCAGTCTGATGACACAAAGAGGGCACTTGTAATCCAAAAGGCTGACTTTTTCCATTCGGGACTATACAGCTGCAAGACAAAAGGTGCTGCAGTTCAATTCAGTGTGGAAGTCAAAGGTGATTTAGTTTTCTGTTGGTCAACATGAGAACTAACAATGTTGTATGGTCATGCCACTAACAGCGAAAGCCTTTTTGTTACCTAAGTGCAGCACTATATAATTACACTACAGTTATTTATATAGTTGCTCAAATAGTAGGGTTTAAATGAAGGAATGGTGTTGGAAAAAGTAAGAATTTAAAGCAATGTAAAATATCTGTAGCCCCACCAGTACGGTTCTCAGCTGTTCCGGAACTTAAGAGGAGAAAGTGTTCTGAAGTTGGCAGCGCCATTGTTCTGCAGTGTGAGATATCAGACTCAGCTGCACAAGTCCAGTGGTTCAAGGATGGGGAGCAGATTCTGACAGAATCTGAAATTGTCCTCCAATCAGATGGTCACACAAGGAACTTACTCATTAAAACTGCAGCCCTGTCTCACTCGGGTGTGTACAGGTGCATGACAAAGGATGACGCCATTGAGTTTCATGTGGAGATCAGAGGTGATTGTGCAATCTTTATTATTACATAAGTAACAAATTAACTTGATGTCCTCTTGCATTAATGCCACTAATGTCTGATGGCTTCTGAGCTGCTCTTCCATGACGTTCTTTACAACTTTCAAAGGTAATTGTCACACTTTCCTGCTGCCTTCACCTAACCTGGAAAGTTTTGTTGGCATGTTTCTTTATAGTCATCACACTTGTTAAATGTTGTCTTAGTGTCACAGGTTCCCTTTATTTTGTTTAAATGTGCAAAATGTAAACGTGCCATTATTAAAATCTTGATGATTCTGTCACGAATCATCTGTAGCGGTACCAGTGCGATTCTCAGCTGTTCCTGAGGTTGAGAAGAAAAAAAGCATTGAAGCTGGCAGCTGCTTTGAGCTGCGCTGTGAGGTATCAGACCCTACAGCCCATGTCTGCTGGCACAAGGATGAAACAGAGCTGATCCAAGATACTGGTTGGAACATTCTGGCTGAGGGATCTCTGAGGACGCTGGTAGTGCAGACAGCAGATCCCAGTCACTCTGGCCTGTACAGCTGCAAAACATCTGATGACTCTGTCCAGTTCACTGTGGATATCAAAGGTGATTTGTGGCTTTTAAAAAAAAGTGTATATCCAGTAACCTAAACTGCATTTTTCAAAACCTAGATGCAAACTAACGACAAAAGCCTAGAGTGTTGTCTGTGTCACCAACCACTGCTGTTTTGGCCTCTTACCTTTGCATCTTGCCTTGTGGGCAGCTGTTTGAAACTGTTGTCACATGGTTTTGTGTTACTTAAACTTGCTTCTTGGCAGAAGGTCTGAGAGATCACAGATTAGTCAGGCTGGGAAATTCTTCTGTAAGCTGTGAGATGTTAATGTCATGTATATATATTCCACAATCATGCAAAGCTCCTGCAGTGACGTTCTCAGCCTTCCCAGAGGTTGTGAAGAACCAGCTGTTCGAAGCAAGCTACCCCACTGATCTACACTGTGAGATCTCAGACCCAGCAGCCAAGGTGTGCTGGTACGAGGATGGAGTAGAGCTCGTCTCAAAAAGTCAACCTCATATCATAAAGGAGGAAACCAGGAGGACGCTAGCTGTCGAGACAGCACAGCCCTCTGTGTCTGGATGGCACGACTGTGTGAGAAAGGATGATGTCAGCCAGGTTATTGTACAAGACGAAGGTGATTTTTGAATATTTGCCACTAATCCACTTAATGTTTTAGAGTGGCGACTAACAACTTTGTGCTCTGTGTAGGTTTTCCGCTCTTTTTATTTGTATTTTTCGCAAGTGAGCATGCGCATAGCATTGGCTTTAAAGAGCCACTACATATTTTATCTTACATAACTAGTCAACGAATCTGTGTATTCTTTTATCAATGACCATCTATAGCCCCGTCTTTGAATTTACCTGATGTTCCTGAAGTTGAGAAGAGCAAATGCACTGAAGAAAGCCAGCATATTGCACTACAGTATAAAGTCTTGGATTCCAGTGAATACGACCATCAGTTTATGCAGAAAGAACAGATGCTGCATCAAGACACAGCTGAATTTGAACCTCAAATTAAATCAGAAGTATCCTTAGATTCTGTAGACATCAAGTCATCTGAGACCACTCACAATGGGACAAAGAGCCCTAGGACATCAGATGATCCAGTCCAGTTTGATGTGGACAAAGGTGGTTTGCCAGTATTATTTCTACGCCATTCTGATTTAGGAGCACTGACATGGTTGAGGCTAGTCAGTTTATTGTTTTCTTTGTGGCTTCCCTAACAGCCGAGCTGTCTCACTCAGAGGTGTACAAGGGTGAGAGCTATGATGACTCTGTCCAGTGCACTGTGGATAAGAAAGGTGATATAATGCTACTCCACCCTGAGCAAACTTAACCCAGTGTCTCTGCGCCTCTAACAACGGTGGTGTTTAACCCTTCTAAGGCTGTCCGTCAAAGACGAGTTCATGCACTTTGGTTATCCATCCAAAAAAGCTTCCCAAACTAATCCCGGCTGTTCTGTCTTAATCCGACATCCGGTTTGGTCTGCAATCCCGTCTTCCTGGCTAACAATCATGATATTTTGTAGACTTGCAAATCTTCATTCTTAATAGCAGCACTTCAGCATTCCTGTAAACGTTAGCGTAAAAGGATTCATTTGCTTTGGCCATCTTCCCCACGCTAGTCATAAACATCCATTTCTTTCTTGCTGTGTCAGATAGATGTGTATAAATGACCTGTTGAAAGAGGATGGTTGAGATTTTGAAAGAATGGCTGAATGAAGTAATGAGTGGATGAATGAAGTGCTGAACACAGCAAAACAAAACTAACTTTTGTTTTCAAGTAACAATATTTTCTGTATTTTACCCACTGTTTTACATTCTTGTAGACCACTCTGTGATATGGTCGTCTCTCTTATTTTTTCTTTCTATGTTCTTAAATCTTAAAAGTAACAATCAATGAGAACAAATCTTTATCAGAAGTTCTGATTAAGAAGACGTTTGAAGATGATTCCTTGTGCACATCACAAACCATAACTGAAGCCCTGAAGTTCACAACAGTCCCTGTGGTTGAAAAGAGTAACATCATTAAGGAAAGAACTTGCCCAAGACAAGTTCAGTCTACGAAACCGGTCTGTACTGCCCCAGTCCACAGCCACAAAGATGATGATGAAGAAGAAGAAGAACGGCATCAAGATATCAAGTTGGAAACAGTTAGCATTTTTCAAGAACCACGCCAACATCTCTCCAAAGTGCAAGATCTTTGTGTGGATGATGAGGTTTTAACATTTAAGGTGGATCGTGAAGGTGATTTAAATAGTTAGCTCCATCATTCAGCAATTAATGATGAGAGCACCCATCATATCAGCATTTGCCCCATTGTCAGCATTTGCATCATAACAACCATTAAAAGTCATTTCTGGTTTATTAACCAAATCTAAATAACTTAAAATATACAAATATATTGCATGCCTTATAAGCACAATTACACAGGTTGTTTGAAGACAGTTTTTTTCTAGGATCATCAAATGCCAGTCAAAGGTTTGGACACTTCTGGATTAATATATTTTTTAAATCAAAAATGTGATATGAATATGTTTAAGCCTCAAATGAAAATCAGACAAATTAAATTCATGTAAAATTAATAAATTAAAGATATACCTCCAACATATTAAAACTATTTAAAATGCATCAAAAATATGTAATGCTTTCTGATAAATCTACAAATGTTTTTATTATTTAGAATATTTATTACAGAATATTAATCATTATTTGAAATATTCAGCTACTTTTTTTTAACGTTCCAAATTTATTATTGCTGAACTTCAATTTGCTCTCTTAGTAAAGGAAGGAGAATGCGTCCAAAGTTTGACTGGAAATATGTTAAAATAAATGTAAAAAACCCATTAAAATAATATCTAACAAAGATCACCATTCCATGAAGACATTTTATAAAATCATGTAACATCACATTTTGAATGTTAATTTGATATCCGTAAAACTATTAAAGGCTAATTCACGGTAGTTGTATAAACACTGTATAAACCTTAAGGTAAAGTCTCTTTCAAACTCAATCTTAATGCATCAACCTGAGGTACTGATTAATTTTTCGTATTAGTAATACAAATTTCTCTCTATACAACCTGACACATCATAGCTCCAAAGATGAATTTCTTGAAACCCGAAGAAGTCCCAGAACAGAAGCCCACTGAGGAAGTCTGCCCTGAAGTACTGCATGAAATCTCTGAACAAAAGGCCCAGATCTGTGGCCATGGAGCAGTTCAAATAATTCAACAAGAGGATGGAAACAAGACCAAATCTATGGTCACATCAAAGGCAAAATCTGTCCAGATATCAAAGACGCCTCAGAAAGAGGTGCACAGAAGTGAGACAAAGGATCGAACTATGACGTATCAAGACAAAGTGAAAGGTGAACTCAAGGCTATGTGTCTAACCTACCTTTTATTTAGCCTTTCATTCGCAATAAAGCAACTAACACTGTCCTGCTTTTGCTCTAATGTTCTGTAACTGAGAGCGACCAAACTCAATCAGTACAGCTCTCCTTGAACTTCTAACTCATCACACAACTCTGTCTCTCCAAACTGAAGCACCTACACCTAAACCGGCCAAATTTGCACCACTTCCTGAGACTTCCAAGACCAAGACCACAGAAAGTGGCGAGCCTCTAGTACTGCAGTGTGAGGTAGCAGACCCAGAAGCTCCTGTATGTTGGTACAAGGATGGAATACAACTCCAAGCCAAAAATGGATTAGTGATCCAGTCAGAGGGCTGCATACGGCGGCTTGTTGTCCCGACCTCAGAGAGCTGGCACTCAGGGGTGTATGACTGCGAGGCAATGGACGATGTCATAAAATTTAAGGTGTATGTCAAAGGTGATTCAAAACCTAGTTTAATCCATGCTATAATCGAGTACTGCTATAATTGGATTTTTCCACGTGACCATGATAAGCCAAAAAAAACCCAACACCAATATTCTAGCAATAATCTAATATGAAAACAAGCATAATAGTAGGCATTATATGTCATTTCCAATTTCTATAATTTTATAACATGATTAGGCTCATGTAAATTGTTCTTTCTAAAAAATATAATTTAGTTCCTTGATGCTATGCATGCAAAAATGATATTATTACACACAAAAGACATGTACAAATAAACCAGTGGCTTGAATTAAACATGCAAAATTAAACTCTTTAGACACACAGCTGAAAACTTCAACAGTCAAAGAGACAGGGAAGAATCCAGTGGTGTCAAATAAGGCAGACTCTACCTCTGCTCCACAAAGCGAGCTATTAAACTCTAAAGCTCAGGTTTGTTGGTACCAAAAAGGGGAAGAATTCCTTCAAGTAAGCCAAACTGTCTGCCAATCAGAGGAGACTTTCAGAACTCTTGCCAAATCGGCTGAGCTGTCTGACTCTGGAGTATACAGTTCCGAGACAAAGGAAGCCAACATCCAGTTTGCTGAGGATACACCAGGTGATTCCTTAGTCATCTATGACAGTTCAATCCATCTGATTACAATACTAACCCCTTCAATCATTCAATGGTCACTAATAGCCTTACATCTTATAATATATAATGCAATGAATCTGTGAACAATAAAAATTGATTTTATTGTCATGTAAAGAAATTAGAAGTATTGTTAGCTCCGGCAGCAAAGCTACCTGAGAACAAAAGTAGATAAAAACTGACGGAATGTTTTTGGATAATTAATTCTGTCTCAGGTAATTAGCAAAACAGCAACAGCACAGTCATTAGCAATAGACAACCTGAATTAGGTTGTCGACTCCCAATCAGTTTTGATTTAATTTTTACCTTACCCTACTTTACAGACTCATGTAGAAAGTATGTCATTGTAGTTTGCAGAATAGGTGTTAAATTATAAGTGGTATTAACACAGAGATCCACAATTTATCATGCAAAAGCTTCTGTAGATTGCATGTTTGCAATGTATTTTCTGATTTCTTTATTTTAGTAGGAGCTTAGTATCACTTTGAGATCTCCGATTTACCACTAAACAGATATAAACCACATACTAATAAAAGCTGTTTGTAAACTTATGCACAACTATGGATTTAGACTGACAGTCAATGTATCTAGTGTAAACAGAAATTAGCATTATTATACAATATAATTAGACAAGATTTTTTAAAATTAGCATAATAATTAGCGTGACATCTAACTGTTATTTATCCATTTAAAACACCTACACCTGACATCTGAAGGTAAAATACTGTTTGTAATCAACTACTAAAAGACTTCATCAAACATGTCATTCACTCTTCATACCCTTTGGCCTTTTTGTCTTTATTGTTAAATGTCTGTGGCTTTCAATAGTCCTCTACTCTTGCACTACTAATATTACATCATGTCCATGTTATTGTCATCATTGTCTGAGTCTGTCTGTTTTCTAAGCCTTTCAAGCTTTATTGACCATTGGTTAACTTGCTTGTATTCTTATAGGCATTGAAATGTGCCATAATATCTCTTAAATGGCAAATCACCAAAGATGCAACTCTTAAAAATCTCTGTTGCGATACAATACTTTTGCTTCACATATTTGTTCTATCTGGATATAACTAACAGTATCCATAAATGTATTTCTACAATGGTATCCATAGCTCCACCAGTGAAGTTCGCCACTGTGCCTGAAGCTCAGAGGAACAAATATGCTGTGGTGGGAGACCCATTTGAACTGGAATGTGAGGTCTCAGATGCTGCTGCACACGTTTGCTGGTACAAAGATGGAACGGAGATGTCACCACAAACTGGAGGTTTCATTTTGTCTGAGGGAACATGTCGGAAACTCTCTGTGGGATCAGCTGAATTATCTCACAATGGAACATACACCTGCAAGACTGACAATGATGTCATCACCTTCAACGTGGAAATCAAAGGTGATTTGCCACCTCAATCCAAGACACTGCGTGAGTGTAGTTTTCACTTTATTACCAGCAAATAATCCATATCAAAGCAGAGAAGTTTAGTAATTAATAGCTGGAAACTAACTCCTTCTAAATAAATCATTAATTAATGCTTATGTTTAAAGCAGAACAGCTTCTTATAGCCGTTCAGTCACCATTTTCTCTGTGCTACTTACAAACTTGTAGCTCCATTACCGAGGTTCAGACCAATATCAGACATGGAGAAGAACAGGTCTGTTGATGTAGGCTCGATCATTGTGCTGAAATGTGAGATTTCAGACCCTGCAGCCCAGGTGGGCTGGTATAAAGATGGCGCACAACTCTGCCCAAAAAGTGGACTTAAAATCCAAACTGATGGAAATTTGCGGAAATTAACTGTTCAGTCAGCAAAGCTTTATGACTCAGGACACTACGTCTGTCGCATTCCTCACGATGCTGTATCATTCAAAGTGGATGTTAAAGGTGAATTACCTTAATGTACCACAAACAAGCTGAACAAATTAACTTTATTTTGTATAAACTTGTTAAGTCTAACCTTTTTAAATGCATAACTATAACACCTAGAACAGACCTTTCCTTCACTACTTACCTTCTCAGACAGGTGCGACTATCTTACTAACATGACTGGTGCTTGGAAATATCAGAAAGGTTTTTTGTAGAAGCAGATGTTCCTATGTATACATTTAATCATCTGTGAAATTTCTAAAACTCTGAAAATTTTCATAGCTCCTCCCATAAGGTTCTCAGCCCTGCCAGATGTTGCAAGGAACAAGTTCATTGAAGCAGGCTGTCCTATTATACTTCAGTGTGAAATCTCTGATCCAGCTGCTCCAGTTTCCTGGTTGAAAGATGGAGTGCTAGTCCTTCAACAAGATGGACTTGACATCCAATCAGCAGGCACCATGAGGACAATGATCATCCAGTCAGCTGAGCTCAAACACTCGGGAGTGTACAGCTGTGAAGCTAGGGATGATCGCATAGCATTCAAGGTGGATGTTGCAGGTGATTTTGAGTCTACATATTTTTTTCTCAAAACCACTAACAAATGTGTCAAATAACGCTTCATCCACTAAAATGCTGTTTGTCCTTATCAGACTTTAACAAGAAAATGTACGTAACCAAACAATGTAAAAGTCCATATATTAAATGACCATCACCAAATCTTTCATCAACAATTAAAAACAAATAATTCAAGCACTACCACCAAAGTCATGGTAATTAAGTTTTAAAACCATCTGAACATATTACATGTGTTCACTGATTATTCTGGTTACTTAGACTTGGAGATAAATTATGGGGAAACAACACTTAACAAAATGTATTGTTCATAATTATTAATTATCAGTAAGACATTTCATTCGTACACATTTTTGTTGACTCCCCCATCCTTCAGTAAATCAACTTATAGTTTTAAAAAAATCACTGACAGGAAATTTGTCTTCAAATCTGGTAATTACATGAATTTCTTTGAATGAATGAAAATACTCCTAGCTCCACCAGTGATGTTCACAGCTGTCCCAGAGACTGAGAAGAACAAGTCCTTTGAAGCAGGCTCATCTATCTTTCTCCAATGTGAGATATCTGATCCCACAGCGCTGGTCCAATGGTACAAGGATGGAACCCAGCTTCTCCCACAATCTGGAGTTTTCATCCAATCAGAGCACACCATGAGGACTCTGGTTATCCAGTCAGCCACGTTTTCCCACTCTGGGTTTTACAGTTGTAATACAGCTGATGATATCAGCGAATTTTATGTGGACATTAAAGGTGACATACAAAGCTCATCTGAAAGACTGCCATATGACTAACAAATACATCACCGTGTACTGTTCTATATTCATTGGTTGAAAGCACTCCTCTGTACCTCTGGACAGATCCATTCTGCTGCTTTTTTTGGCCTACTTAACCATTTTTTCTAATGCAGGACCATTATTTTTTGAAGCTGCTCAATGCTATTTGCAATATTCCTGCCCTATTCACCATCCCTAGTTGCCATCTATCCAAAACTTTTGGTGCTTTCTATTTAGGAAGAGTTCATCTAAGACAACAAGCATGCAACGTGACCATTATTTCTGTACTTAACTGCACTTCATCCTCACAAAGCTTTCATTAACTGTATTTTATGTTAAAAAAATTCTTTTTGGCTTTTAGAGTGGAGACAGAGCTGCCCAAGCCATCATCAACAGCGCTTGCATGCATGCTATGTTAAAAATGCAATATATGCAGATAAAAACTCAACAAATGATAGCTGATGTCGACTTAATGTTTTCTCTCTGCAGCACCTCCTGTGACATTTGACTATATTCCAGAGGAAGAACTTCACAGAAATGTTGTGGAACAAGACAGTCTGCTGCTGTCTTGTGAAGTGTCAAGGCCTGATGCCAGTACTCAGTGGTACAAGGATGGAGCTGAAATACCACCTAGTGACAAAGTGCAAATAGAGACAGAAAACACCATACGAAAACTGTTCATCCAGTCTGTTCAGCTGTCAGATGGTGGGACATACACATGCCGTGCGGGAGACAGTGCCTTAATATTCAAGGTTAATGTACGAGGTTGGTAAACCAAGGCAGATTTTAACACCTATAGCATGCAGCTGAAAAAGCTAGTGTAAAATACACAGTAGAGCTTGGCCTGACTACTATATTTGAGGATTAAAAGATTCAGTTGTTGAGGATGGTGCTAATTTATCTGCAACTAGATTATATTTACCCATAACATCAGCATGCCAATTTACAAGTCAGGTTCAAAGACACTGATGAGATGACGGTTAACAATGTATAAAGCAAATGATAGTGTTGAAGAGAGGATTGCTGGATAGTGGATAATTAGACGTGTGTTTGGTCCACAGAGCCTCCAGTAATGATAATTTATCCCAAGGAAGACGTTCATCTTGATCGTCACGTTCCTGAAGAAATCGTCCTTAGCTGTGAACTTTCTCGTGCAAATGGACGAGTGATTTGGTACAAGGATGGGCAGAAACTTCAAGAAAGTGAAAATATAAAGCTTAAGACAGAAGGACCTTACAGAAGGCTCAAGATTCTGCACAGTCGAGTTGAGGATTCAGGAGAATATGTCTGTGACACAGCTGATGATTCAAAATTCTTCCATCTAAGCATTAAAGGTATTTCACTAATCACGAAAAGCTTTTCGCTAATCGCTAGACATAATATATGCAAAAAAACCCAGTAATCTCAAGTGCAGAACTGAAAAAAGCACAAATAATAACACTGCAAATGTGCTTCAAGTCACAAGGTCATTAATAAATCAAAATGGCTCTTTTAATAGGCATGTTCCATCTAAATAACATTCCTGCTTGCCTAATGCTTTGGCATTGACCTTTTGGTATGTCTTCCTCCAGAACCCCCAGTGCGGATAGTTTCCCCGAGTCAATCCCAAATGGAACTTTGCCAGCAAACATCAGAGAGGATGGTGCTGAGTTGTGAAATTTCCAGACCTAATGCTTCTGTGCGTTGGTATCGAGATGGACTTGAGGTGGAAGAAAATAAGAACCTCATCCTGGAGGTTGATGGTGTTTATAGGAGACTCATTATCCCAGAGACAACGGTCAATGATTCGGCTGAATATGTGTGTGACACATTTGACGACTCTGTAACATTCTTCGTAAACATTGCAGGTGCGGCGGCTAATTCCATATACATTCTCCACACTTACACAAGCCACTTCATTAAAGAACACATTGCTAGTGCCAAGTTCCTTCCACTTTTGCCTTCAAAATCTATGGCAATTCCTCATGGTTTAGAATGAACAAGGTGCTCAAGTATCCTTAGGGTGGTTGGAGTGGTAGTCTAGTGGGAGGATATTAGCATATGGACCAAAAAAAATCATAGTTTCAAATCCAGCTTTATCCCACTGCTAGTAATATTAGAGGTGTGAACCTTCACTGCTCTCACGATTCCATTCAATTACAATTAGCATTTCAATGATTAGATTTGATGCGATATTGCGATGCATCCCATCAATTTTTCTACATTACTTACATTGTACGCATATTGGTCATTAACCATAGACCAGGTAGCCATAGTTACTACAGGGATATTCTTTTTAGCTAGAATTTTTATGCCGCAGCCTGAAACCCACCAAGCAATGTGATATAATTTGGTATAATATGTGATTAATTTCAACACCCCTAGGTAATATGGTACAAGAAAATACCATCCACACCATTACACCATCGTTACCAGCCTGAATTGTGTATTGGTGGCATGTTGGATCAGTGCTTTCATGGTTTTTACTCCAAATTCTGACACAGCCACCTGAATGTAGTAGCAATAATTGGAGAATAATCAGGCCCGTCATAGATATTTCTTAATCTTACATAATTGCTTCTGTCCTGCTTCTTGTATTTCAAATAATAATATGTTAAGAGAGTATTGAAACATTTACAAATGTGACCATCTGTATTGTGCAGAACCACCAGTGCGATTTATTCGGCCAAGGAAGATGGCTTATGAAGTTGAGAGATTTGTTGGTGATACAGTACAGCTTGAATGTGAGGTCTCAAGACCAAATGCCGAAGTCAGCTGGAAGAAGAATGGAGAGGAGACTGAGGAGAACAGAAACATAACCATTAGTGAAGATGGTAGCAGTCGACAACTTACAATTCACTCATTGACGTTTGAGGATTCTGGCCAGTATGTTTGTGATGCCAAAGACGATGTGATGGATTTTCTTTTGAAAGTACTTGGTAAGTTTCTCTCAGTACAAAATGATTGACAATAAACTTATATATTTCTATGTTTCACTGCTTTTCCTTGTCCTTTCTGCAGATCCACCGCTAACATTTGTGCGCAAAAATGATATAATAACAGACAAACATGTTGTAATGTCAGATGCTATTGTGCTGAAGTGTGAACTCTCCAAAGCTAATGGTGTAGTTCAGTGGTACAAAGACAATAAGAGGATTATGAGTAATGAGCACTTCACCTTGGAAGAAGAAGGAACTTTTAGATCTCTTGTTATCCTGAATGCAGAGCTAAGGGACTCTGGAGAGTATGTATGTGATGCAAAGGATGACAAGGTTGTCTTTAATGTCACTGTGGAAGGTACACTTGAAGTTAAAAAACATGCTACTCTTGGTTCAAACATACGAATATAAAACGCAACTACTACATGTACACCAATTCATTTTTATGAACTAACATTGTGTTTATTTCAGAGTCACCCGTGACCATCTTAGGGAACTCTGGGAATCCGGAACGCTACACACTGGTTGCAGGAGATGAGTTGATCCTGGAGTGTGAAGTGTCTCGAGACAATGCTACAGTTCAATGGCTCTGCAATGGGAAAGTGCTACCTGCAGACTCACGAATACATATTGAAAGCAGAGGCACGATGAGAAAACTCGTGTTATCAAGCCTGGAGGTGGCCGACTCAGGAGAATACGTCTGTGATGCAACTGATGACAAAATGACAACGATTGTGACTGTTCAAGGCAGGATTCCATTGAATTATTTTAATGTAGCCAAAATTTTAATAATGGGTATGGTGTACACAATGCTAACTTTTTGCATCCCTTATTTAACAGAGCCACCCTTCAAGTTCCTTCCAAATGAAGAGAGGACAGACATCACCGCCTCTGAAGAAGACAGTATAACTCTGTCTGTTTTAGTTAACAGAGTCAAAGCTCCTGTACAATGGTTCAAGGATGGCTATAACATTCGAGGTGATCGTTTTTCTTCCAAAAGTGATGGACAAGCTCACTATCTTACCATCAACTCTCTTAAACGACCTGATGAGGGAATCTACACCTGCAATATTGGTACAGATGAAACCCATTTCACTGTTCATGTCAAAGGTAATTCCAGTGTTTAAGTAACTTATCAGAACATTCCAGCAAACAGCAGCGTGACTAGTCCAACTATGGAAAAGGCAAATGTCTTAAACCAGAAAACCTTGTCTTTTTCACAGCTATGAAAGTAAAATTCTCAAAGTCACTGGAAAATGTTGTAGGACTGAAAGGCAGCGACGTTGTGTTGAAGTGTGAACTGTATAAGCCCAAAGGAGATGTCCAGTGGCTAAAGAATAACCAAGAGATTACACCAAACTGGCATTTCACCATCAGAGCCGATGGTCATCAGAGAAGCCTCACAATACATAACTTAAAGGACGAGGATGCAGGAGAATATGCCTGTGAATCTAAAGATGAGAGGACATCTGCCACAGTGATAGTTCAAAGTAAGTACATTTCACTTAAGAACTTCTCTGCAAAAAAGCAAAGTCAAATATTTCTGACTCTGCTTATGATAACTTGCCTAAAGTCTTTTTTGGTGATTTTCTGTTTTGTAAATAAAGTCATTCTACATAATGTAAAGAATATTTAGTGAAATTTTCACCTTGCTATCTTTAATACTGACCGAGTAAGGCCATATCAAAGATTTGGCAAATTACGGGCTCAGAAATTTCGATGTAAAAACACATATTTTCAACACTGATGCACTGTCTACCCATAATTATCCTGACTTTGTGTCATACACCAAATTAATTTCCAGTGATATTAATGATGTGATGACACATGGGTTTATTTGTTATGATGTGCATGGTGAGAAAACATACCAATAACACTGAAATGAATGGAGTGGTAACTCATAAACTTCAGTGGTTCCCCAACCATTATATTAGGGGGCAACCCGCACCTCCCTTGAAGGTCAAGTTCATTTTATTTAATTCTGTATAGCACAAGATCACAACAAACTAATAACAACTAATTTATTAAACAAAGTAAACAGCCTTATACTATTTATCTTATTTAGACCACAGCATTTTTGTCTATATGTCGCTGCACGTTTATAATTCTCCTTTAATTACGCGCGGCAAAGCTCCTCAGTACATAATCTATCATTTACCACAATAAACTCCTATTGTTGACATTTGAGTATTGTTGACATCTTTCTCACTATGACTACTTTGAAGATGCGCGTACTTCTATTATCTCCTGTTATTTTCTTCAGCTCCTCGTGTTGTGGAGTTCCTTGCCGAATTGCACGGCATAACCGTTATGGAGGGAGAAGATGCCACGTTTAAGTGTGTGGTTTCCCCAGAAGATGCTGAGGTGGTGTGGAGTATGAATGGCCGGACAATTACGCCAAATGAGAGGTTTAAAATCTCAAGTAATGGCCTGTGCCACATGCTGCACATCATCAGCTGCCAAGCATCAGACAGCTGCAAGCTGATGGCCAAAGCTGAAAATGTGACTTCTAAAGCTGTTCTTCAGGTTCAAGGTGGGACATCACTCCACCTATCACTGCACGGTGGGCTGAATAAATCAATTATTTATGTAACCTGAATGAATCGAATAATTTCAAATGATAAAGCAGGAATGATAAGTAGACGTTCCAAGTACATAGTTTCCAAATGATCTATGATACAACTTCATAGTCCAAATTTCCATTGCATTTGTGGAGCAGGAACTTTAGGAAATTCTTTTATCAAAAGCCTGGACAGCTCTTTAATGTCATGGTGACATATCTGACATAAATAATGACCCCTTCAGACATGTCTGAATTGCTGAAAAGGTGCCTATGATGGTGAGTACTTAGCAACTTCTCCAACTGAAATTCCACTGGTAACTGACAGAGACAAGTGGTACTGTTGTTACTGCACACAGTACTGATGAAACAAGAGTGAGCATGCACAAGCACTAATGTTGTATTCTACTGTCTTCTTTTCAAAATGTGTAATTAACAATCGAAGACTGACTCTGTCCAGAGGCGCAGGTGCTTTTCACAAAGAAAATGCAGCCGGTGGTGGCAGAGGAGTACGGGGAGGCGACTCTCGAGGTGGAAGTGAGTCTAGAATCTGGGGAAGTGCAGTGGATGAGGCAGGGCGTGGTCATACACCCAGGTCCCAAGTTCTCTCTGAAGCAGAACGGCCAAAAGCGTTCCCTCACCATCCGCAAACTGGCCCTCTCGGACCGCGGGACCTACAGCTGTGAAACGCTCCACGACCGCACGCGAGCCGAGCTGGGCGTGGAACGTGAGTCCGCACGTGCCGCTTGTTGTTTGTTTTCTGCGGTTGCCCCAGACGCCACCCCGGGGCTGCTTCTTGTTGCTGTTGTTTTCTTTAAACCAATTTAATTAACTGAGTAAGAGTAATACGAGAGACAGGCAGCTGCCTCGGTGACACTTGTCCCAAGGCTTGATGGCTAGGAACAGGTGACCCCCAGACGACCCGCCCGATTCCCAGGGAGCAAATTTCTGTATTGACATAAGATCAGAGGAGCCATGATAATTTAATTAAGCATGTCAAATGAGAACCGGATTGAGAGTTGGAGAAAGGTCTTCTTGGAGTAACCTTTAAATCCCTTTTACTTGGCTGTGAAATTGTAGATATGGCCGTAAAATACACAGGCCCTATTGCCCATATACCTAATAGAACAGTGCCATTGTTCTGTGGCACCCAAAAGACACACCTCGAAAAATGTAGTGTACTGTGAACCCTAAAAGGCAAAAAGCTGTGTAAAATTATGTTAAAACTGTCAGTATTACTTTTTGTTTGGACAAAGTGTATTTGATGGAATTTAGATCTACTTGATTTAGAATTACCAGATGGGAGAATCAAATCAATTTGTAAAAATTTACTTCTCCTTACCCCAAATCTACAATTTTTATAATAAGCATGACTAATTCAATCGATAAAAAAAAAAATTAACCCAACAAACCAGTTTTACCTACAAACAAAAGCAGTATTTCTAAGATGTGGACAAGTATAAATGAGTGTGTGGCAGAAGAAGGTCTGTCGCTTTGGCTGTTGTTGGCACCTCATATGAATTTGGATCTCTTTTCATTGCAGCTAAATTTATGCGCTGGCCTTCAAAATCTAGGGTGGTGTCACCAACTCTCAAAAATAAACCCTTCTTTTCCATGGGGAATGCCTGTCTGTTTTGAAATACTTCAGAAAATGTTGGCATACCCTGGAACACGGGCAGGATTTAGTGTAACACTAACGCTGGGCAGAAACCAAAGCAGCACAATCAACAACTGCCATGCTACATTATAAATATACCCTATTTCTAGAGGTTAACCTCTCATCACTCTCATCTGCTGTCTACCTCTCTATTTGCCTCTTCTTAAATATAATTTCTTTATTGCTTCAGCAAAAGATCTCTCATTTTTGCAAAATGTCTAGAGTGATTTTTTTCAATGGAACTCTAAAGTAATGTATAAGAGAAAAATTATATATATATATATATATATATATATATATATATATATATATATATATATATATATATATATATATATATATATATATATATATACACACACACACACACACATTATATATATATATACATACATACACACACACAGTACTGTGCAAAAGTTTTAGGCAGGTGTGAAAAAATGCTGTAGAGAAAGAATGCTTTCAAAAATGGAAGTGTTAATCATTTATTTTCATTAATCAACAAAATGCAGTGAATGAACAAAAGAGAAATCTAAATCAAATCAATATTTGGTGTGACCACCCTTTGCCTTCAAAACAGCATCAATTCTTGTAGGTACACTTGCACACAGTTTTTAAAGGAACTCGGCTGGTAGGTTGTTCCAAACATCTTGGAGAACTAACCACAGATCTTCTGTGGATATAGGCTTCCTCACATCCTTCTGTCTCTTCATGTAATCCCAGACACACTCAATGATGTTGAGATCAGGGCTATGTGGGGGCCATACCATCACTTAGATGACTTCTTGTTCTTCTTTACGCTGAAGATAGTTCTTAATGACTTTGGCTGTATGTTTGGGGTCGTTGTCCTGCTGCAGAATAAATTTGGTATTTGGTAAATTTGGCCTCCCTGATGGTATTGCATGATGGTAAGTATCTGCCTGGATTTCTCAGCATTGAGAACACCATTAATCCTGACCAAATCTCCAACTCCATTTGCTGAAATGCAGCCCCAAACGTTCAAGGAACCTCCACCATGCTTCACTGTTGCCTGCAGACACTCATTTTTGTACCGCTCTCCAGCCCTTCAACGAACAAACTGCCTTCTGCTACAGCCAAATATTTCATAATTTGACTCATCAGTCCAGAGCACCTGCTGCCATTTTTCTGCACCCCAGTTCCTATATTTTCGTGCATACTTGAGTCGCTTGGCCTTGTTTCCACGTCGGAGGTATGGCTTTTTGGCTGCAACTCTTCCATGAAGACCACTTCTGGCCAGACTTCTCTGGACAGTAGATGGGTGTACCTGGGTCCCACTGGTTTCTGCCAGTTCTGAGCTGATGGCACTGCTGGACATCTTCCGATTTCGAAGGGTAGTAAGCTTGATGCGTCTTTCATCTGCTGCACTAAGTTTCCTTGGCCGACCACTGCGTCTACGATCCTCAACGTTGCCCGTTTCTTTGTGCTTCTTCAAAAGAGCTTGAACAGCACATCTTGAAACCCCAGTCTGCTTTGAAATCTTTGTCTGGGAAATACCTTGCTGATGCAGTATAACTACCTTGTGTCTTGTTGCTGTGCGCAATCTTGCCATGACATGAAACTGTCTTCCACAACCTCACCTTGGTAGCAGAGTTTGGCTGTTCCTCATCCAGTTTTAAGCCTCCTACACAGCTGTTTCTGTTAATGACTGTGTTTCAACCTCTGTGTGACACTGATGATCATTAGCACCTGTTTGGTATAATTGGTTGATCATACACCTGACTATAATCCTACAAAACCCCTGACTTTGTGCAAGTGTACCTATAAGAATTGATGCTGGTTTGAAGGCAAAAGGTAGTAACACCAAATATTGATTTGATTTAGATTTTTCTTTTGTTCGCTCACTTTGCATTTTGTAATCATTATTTATATTTCTGAAAGCATTCTTTGTTTACAGCATTTTTTCACACCCATAGCTCAAATAAATATATACTTAAGTACATTAACGTGTCATGTAAATGTTCTAAATGTATCATTGCTGTTTCCACACTTACACAGCACGCAAAATCAAAATACGGAAGGGCCTGAGTGAAATCCAGACCATTGAGCGGGAGGCAGCATCCTTTGAGGTGGAGCTGTCGCACAGTAACGTGGAGGGAGTGTGGCAGAAGGACGGCAGCCGCCTTAAAAACAATAACCACTGGAGGATGACAGCTAAAGGGCGGGTACACAGCCTCACCATCTCCAACCTGTCTCTAGAGGACACCGGCACCTATATGTTCTCCGCGGAGAATGTGAGATCATCTGCCCGCCTCCTTGTTAAAGGTAAATGCAGATATGATTCATGGAGAGAAAAATAAATTATCATTGAGATTTTTGAGGTATACAAGCGGCTAAACAGAATTGGCATTTGCTTACTGAAAGCCCAACTTAAGGAGAATAATTTTGATAAAAGATTTCACTGCAAATTAGAGGTGGGAATCGGACCGATCAACACCATTGTACACCTCTAACGTTATCGATTCTTCTTAGCGATTCTCTCATTTCCCAGCATGTTTTCTGGTTTTCTCTAAGTTTTGCGTCGCGGCACATTACGTCACACTCTCTGTGACTTAATCTTCAACCACGAGGAATAATAACGCATGTATTGTATTTTATAAACATACAGTTGTGTTCAGAATAATAGCAGTATGTTTAAAAAAACTGAATAAAGCTCAAAATCCTTAAAATAGCTTTTATTTCCATACACACAAATGCACTGGGAATACTGCACATTCCACCCCATTCAAAACATAAGGCAAAAATAATCAATTTAGTTATTCTTTTACAGAAAGTTAATAAAAAGGAATAATAGGCTGTTCAAAAAAATAGCAGTGTCTGCATTCTTCTTTACAAACTCAGACATTCACTGTATGAACTGAAAAATGTTTCAAGATTTTGCTTTTCTTTGAATCCCTGAACTAATATTTTGTTGTATAACCACTGTTTCTGAGAACCGCTGCACATCTGTGTCAAACAACTTCTGGCACCTATGAACAGGTATTCCAGCCCAGGATGATGGGACAACATTCCTTAATTCTTCTGCATTTCTTGATTTTGCCTCAGAAACTGCATTTTTGACGTCACCCCACAAGCTCTCTATTGGATTGAGGTCCAGGGATTGGGCTGGCCACTCCATAACATCAATCTTGTTGGTCTGGAGCCAAGATATTGCTCATTTACTGGTGTGTTTGGGGTCGTTGTCTTGTTGAAACACCTATTTCAAAGGCATTTCCTCTTCAGCATAAGGCAACATGACCTCTTCAAGAATTTTTATGTATTCACACTGATCCATGATCCATGGTATGTGATAAATAGGCCTGACACCATAGTATGAGAAACATCCCCATATCATGATGCTTGTGCCACCATGCTTCACTTACTTCACAGTGCACTGTGGCTCAAACTCAGTGTTTGGGGGTTGTCTGACAAACTGTCTGCGGCCCCAAGACCCAAAAAGAACAATGTTGGTTGTGCCATTTCTCTTGAGGCCAGTCAATGTGTTCTTTTGCAAATTTTAACCTCTACAGCATATGTCTTTTTTTCAACAATGGGACTTTACAGGGGCTTCTTGCTGATAGCTTGGCTTCACATGGGCATCTTCTAATGGTAACAGTACTCACGGGTAACTTAAGATCTTCTTTGATTTTCCTGGAGCTGATCATTGGCTGAGTCTTCACCATTTTGACTATTCTTTGATCCATTCGAATGGTAGTTTTCCTTTTTCTTCCACGTCTTTCGGGTTTTGGTTGCCATTTTAAAGCATTTGAGATCATTTCAGTGAGCAGCCCATCATTTTCTGCACTTCTTTATATGTTTTCCCCTCTCAACTCAACTTTTTAATCGAAGTGAGCTGTTCTTCTGAACAATGTCTCGAACGATCCATTTTACTCTGATTTTCAGAGAGAAATGCACTATATCCAACATGGACAATATTTGCTGCCTTCCTTCCTTAAATAAGGGCAGTAATTGACACCTGTTTTTTCACAGAATGAATGACTTCACTAATTAAACTCCACACTGCTATTAATTTGAACACGAGCCCAGGAGCCCCCTTTCAATTAATGGTTCAATTACACAGAATCAGCAGCGTTGGGTCTGTTGGTTTTCTAATACTCTACTACACCTACTAATAAACTATTTGCCATAAAGAAATATAATTTCAATCAAAAATAGTGATTGATCAGGTTAGTGATGTCAGACAGCTATTATTTTGAACATAACTGTATATACTAGGTTTGTTAGCGTGCACGATTCTCACAGGGAAGTCCAACATTCACTAAAACGTTCCAGTTAAATCTTCATATTTATTACAGACAAAATTTATATTTTAGTTCTACTGACAGTGCAGCCATTTAGTTGATATTTATTTATTCCCCACGCGCATCCACAGCACTACTGTGCCACGGCTCTCATATGGAACGACCAAGGCAAAAATGCACTTCTCTCCCAGAAATGAGTCAAAATAAGTTATAGGCCAAAATTAGTACAAATGCTCAAAAACTGCAAAAGCTTCAATATTTCTTCATTTTCCACTAATGAGAAAATGTTTATTCCATTCTATAATGTTAGAGAGTAAAAAATAAATGTAGAAAAATGCATTGTTATCAAATAATTTTATTCTATATCCAAGTAAAAACTGGATAAAGAAGTGTTTCCACCTGGTATTAATCTTGTTTTTCTTCATAGAATTAACCCACAAAATGTCTTTGCATAATAAAAACATGAATATGAATGTGTCTGTGTCTGTGTTCACAGTCTCGTGCAGACATCATTTTGGGAAAAATAAAAATGGCAAATTAATGGCATATCAATAGTGCTCCCACTATCTATCTGAGACACATCACTAGTATAATAGTTGTCAATGACCCTATAAACATGGTTTGAATTACGGGAGGTACTGGGGGGTTAATCGATCAAGACTCAGACACCCCCCCAAAGAGGGACAAAAATAGCGGGGGGGGGGAGGTCTGTTATGAAGGCAGTACCCCCAGTTATGGAGGGGTAATTCACACTCTGCCTATAAATATAAAGTCAAAAATGTTAATCTAGTGAAAACTGTTTGCTACCTATTAAAATGTTATTTTGTACCATACCGTAGGTCTAGATAGTTTACACTCACGTTCCTAATAAAGTGGCCCCAAAAATGAGCACAGGGGCATGATGCAAGTCTGCAGACGATTGAATTTCACACAGTGATGGCAGAACAATGGAATGGATTGAGGGCTTTTGCCGTGGCTCTTACTACGTGTCAACTTACATACATAAAAAGACTCCGATCACATGACCACAGTTCAGTGATGGCTACTGAAACTTTCCAAGCATTCACAGGCATAAGTTGGTAGTGTAAGGTAATCTCTTCTATGCCAAGTCACTCAATAGGGTTTATCTGTTGGAGGCTGGGAGCTGTCAATGAGGATGACAATAGCCTCAATATGCTTCTGCAACAAATGGATCTCTATGAATGTTTGATTGGTGCCAAGCAAGTATGGTTATATTCAATCTACCATCAGAAGTAGAGGTCACATATATTTGGTCTGTTTTCAGGAGCAGCTTCTGAGAATCCATAGAAAGTCTAGTCTACTTTTTACACTTGTTCTTTCCAAATAAATACCTCCTTTGCCTCCCAAAAACCTGGAACATTGGGTAAATAATACATTTTCACTAAAGGTTGGGTCACTCAGGGATTATTTTATTTTTTGAGAAATTACATGCCAATATAAATGCTGTATATTGTATATACAGTATAAGTGATAAATGCAGAACTGTAAAATGATCAATAAAAACAAGTGTCAAGGTGTTTTCCCATTTTAAAGACACAAATCAGCATTGTGTTTATACATTTGTCTTACTGTCACAATTAAAAATGTTTTATAGAAACACCAGTGACCATCTTGAAAAAGCTGGAAGACTGCACCTCCCCTGAGGGCACTGGAATAACACTTGAGTGTGAGCTCTCCCGACATAACATGGAGGTCAAGTGGATAAAGGTAAGGATTGTTTACCTTTTTATGTTATGTTTATGTTTTTTAATCAAGACTGTATGACATGCAGCAAAAAATAATTGCAGTTATAATTAATTATTTTTATTTGATCAAATTAGGTGTCAGGGAATTAGGGAAATAAATATAATATTATGCTAGCTTGAGTTGTGAGGGAAAATGGTCTTTCTGCTCTGATATAGAACGGAACAGAACTTAAACCAGCAAAGAACCTTCGTATATACTCCATGGGGAGAAAACGATTCCTACAGATTGTCAGATCTGAACCTGGAGATTCTGGTGTTTATGTCTGCGACGCTGGAGACGCCACAACATCCTGCTCTGTGGAGGTCTACGGTAATGAAAATGAAAAAACTTAATCAGTTGCATAAAATAATAATATTCTGAAGTGTAAATAAACTGTAGACTTAACACAACACTGCCACCTACAGGAACAATGGTTAGCGTGGGTACACATCGATTTAAATCAGAACTCAATGTTACATAGATCAGACTCTGACTTTATTTATTTAGTTTTTTTGGTTAAAGTTTCTGAAAGATGTTTAAACTGCTTCCAGTCCCTACAATCTGTATCAGTCAAAACTTTGTCACAGATAAGTCAAAAACTGTACCTATAAAATATATGTGTAACTCTGTGTTGGGACAGAGAGAGAGCTGGAAGTCCTGCAGAGTCTAGAAGACCTGGATATTCAAGAGGACCAGAACGCAGTGTTCATGTGTGAAGTATCATTGGATGATGTACCGGGAGAATGGTTCAAGAATGGAGAAAAAATCAAACCCACCAGCACTGTCAAGATCCGCCAAGAAGGTCAACAATACAGTTCACATTCATATTCTGCACCAAACTGTACAACTCTGGTCCTAGAAATGCCCATATGCTAACACTCTAGCATGCCACAGAACCCTAAGACCTAATTTAGATGCACCAGGTGTGTTTGGAACTATGCCTGCACGATGGCAGATCTCCAGGAGCAGCGTTGTTTAGTATTTAATTTCCACTGCAATACGTTTTATCAATGAGATGTTTATTAATGTTGTTTTCTGTTTAAAAAAATTTGAAAAGGCACCCTAAACATGAGACCCAATCCAGTAAACTCCTATTTTTCACTACAGGAAGCAAGCACTTCCTCCTCATGTGCAACGTTAAAAGAGAGGATTCTGGAGAGATCAAGTTTGTTGCCAAGAACACTGAGTCCATTGCTTACCTGGAGGTGGAGAGTAAGTATTTAACTTTTACTAGACTGGTGCAGTGGAAGCATGACCCAGTATGAGATTCTGATTGCATGATAACCGTTAGCAAAAATATCGCAACTTCACAGAATTGCACTAATGTAAATACAGCAATAAAATGTGTTATTTGAAATGCCTGGGTAAAAACATTTTTACACAATCTATTTCATTTTTAAATATCATATATTTGGAACATTAGCATACATGTATGTTTAATAACATAACTGACTGAATTAAATAAATGTGGCCTTACACTACGATTCGTAAAGTCATGGAATTGCTATACTGTTCACACTACACAACCTCGAGACCCCAAATCACAAGTCAGACAGTTGGGTAGTGACATTTATGGCATTTAGAAGTTGCTCTTATCCAGAGCAACTTCCACGTGCTAATTTCAGGGACAGTCTCCCTGGAGCAACTTGAGGTGAAGGACCTTGCTCAGGAAACCAATGCTGGTGGTAGTGCTGGAGGTAGGATTCCAACCCACTACCTCTTGGTCAAGAGGCGAGCATCCTAACTACTAGACCACCACCCCAGAGTTGTACAGTGTACACAGACCGGCTGTTACTACCCAGATCGACCCATTTGCCTGATCCATTGTACACATGAGTACTTGAAAAACACTGGGCCTCATTCACTAACCATTCTTAAGAAGAGCTCTGCTCTGAAAACCTACTTATGCGGTTTTCATGAACATTCTGATATTCACCATTGTTTTCAGAATCTACAAACAGTGAAGAGCACTCTTACGCAAATTTTATTGCATGCACATTTGCGCCAAACATTAGGTAACTTGGTTTTCATCAATCGTCCAGCTGTATTATATCATACTATTTAAATACCTTAACTTTCTTAATACGAAATTAGGAAAATATTGGTTAATTAGGGAAATGGTGTTCTTGCTCAGTTTGTATCATGCACATGTACATTTTAGGATGATGAAGTATTTGACAGCTGCTGGAAGTTAATCACCAAAAATGGTGATGATTAATTTATTGTCATCTCTTCTATATATTGTACAGATATACAGAGGAAATTGACTGACAGTTTTCAATATGAAAGATTTCGATATCCAGTTTATTAATAGAAGTGTATTCTTAAAAAGTCTGACTGTTTAGGTGAGACAAACTTAACCACGCCTCTGTCTGGTCTACAAAAATACAATATTCTGTCACAAAAGGTTACAGAGAATTGACACTTTTTTCCAAAGTGGACATCCAACAAAACCATGCATTACAACTTGTCTTCGTGATCATTAGTTCTGTAAAACACTCATCATTAGTTGATGCTGCTCATGAGTTGAAGCACCCCAGCAAAGATAACTAGTCAGATTGGCGAGCCTGTTTGACCATGTCTTTGTAGCGTTTGCACATAGCGATTGTTGATGGCCCACACAACGTAAAGTTCCCTTACAAACGTTTTAGGCCTTTGGCAAACAGTTGCCGTTGACCTTTGGCCATGTTGCCACAAATTTGCAAATTAGGCTTGTGGTGGACTTGGGGGAAACTTTGTGGAAAACTGATGCACCTGGCAAATTTGTTACCAAAAGTTCACTACACCTTTGCTATTACTGACAAATTGTTTTGGCAAATCACTAGCAAATACATTTACCACTAGTGGCAATTTGTCATTGTTTATAGAACATTGCCGCAAACATGTGGCAACATATTCTTTCAAACTCCACCGTTTGCCGCAAACCTGCTCCAAACAGAGAGATGCAGCCAAACTATGGTTTTTATTAGCTTTTTGTCTTTGACGAGGCAAACAAAAACAGCCCATACTGCAGGAACGATGTGTCGGAAAGTTTTAATAGTTTAAAAACCTTTCCCCCAAATCGCGCTATACCTTGGTGCGGAGAAACACCTGTTCATGTCTAGCTAAGTGTGTGTATATGTCAGTCTTACCGCTGCTTTTTTGCCATCACCTCAGAACTCCCAGTGAATATTGTGAAGCCGCTGGAAGACAAAACGGCCCTGGAGAAGAGTCGTGTGATACTGGACTGCACGGTGTCCAATCCTCGGTGTAGCATTCGCTGGTATAAAGGCACAAACGTCATTCTGCCCTCGGAGCGCTTCGAGATTTGTAGCGAGGGCTGCTATCGCAAGCTGGTCATCCAGCAGGTGGCGCTGGAGGATGAAGGGACGTACAGCGTCCAGGTCGGAGAGTTCACCTCCTCTGCAAAGCTCACTGTGGAAGGTGAGACAAACTTAACACTAACACCACTTCACACTAACAGTGGCGCAGTGAAATGAAGATTTTTTCTTTATTCATTAAAAATGTTATATCGGCCAATGGAAGGCAACTCTACTAATAGGAGCGTGCGAAACAGGTGCGCCACAGGTTTAACTATTTGGAAACACCAAGTTGGTGTCAATTCTATTCCTAAATCTTGGCAGACAGCTTTCCCTTTTTATGTAATTTTCTTTCTTCAAATTAGGACCCGGGATTCAATGGTGGTCTTATTCAAACCCCTCACGTCTTAACCGTTCAAAACTGCAGAATTATACCAAGGTATTTTTGGCTTGCCGGATCTTATTTTTTTCCTCAAGATGGGATGTAAAAGCGTGCGAAATCATCCAGACAGTAACACTAACAAATCGTGGTAAAACATCTGATACTGGCTCGCTTTCAATACTTGTGTGAAATGTTGTCTCCGGAACTACTGATGGCAATATTCAGAGCTTCCACTAGGGTGCGCGCCTGTGCTGGTCTTGAGGAAATTGTAATACCCGGATTTGACCAGCAGATGGCGCCCGCGGACAATGAACCAATCTCTTAAAACATTTGTCTACAGATGCGCCAAAGCCAAATTTCTGTCATCACTGTAGTAAAGCATATACAACAGGTTCTTTATGTGTAGCCAATAAATATTATTTAGCCTTATTAAAGTGGAGGGAGGGATGGATGGACAGAAAGAAAAGATAAATAGACCATGCTGGTACTGTCCAAGCAGTAGTTTGTAATAGGAAATATATTTTATAATGCTGCACAAATACAGTGTAAAATACAAAATAAACAAGTAACATCCCCCCCAAAAAAATGTGGAGAAAACACCACTGAAAGAACAATGGAAGACAAACAATTTTACCAGTTGTATTTTGCATGTTCAGAGACATTGTCACACAGCAACAGTTTTTATCTCATTGACTTGTCCAGATTTTAAAGTCATGCTTTATCAGATTAGGGTTACACTTCTCTAGAGCTCTTTAGGCTAAAGGATCTTGAATATTAGTAGTTCTGGGGATAAGATAAAACCAGACATGAAACACTGGCCTCACAAACCACAAGACCTTTTTTTGACATTTGTAAAGTAATGCGTAGACTTCCTCTTGTTAAGAACAAGGAGCTGTAACTTCTTACATACATCCATATTATCTGCGAACAGCATGGCGACCCACTCCTTGGATAATATTACTCTGGCAACACTGGATCCATGAATTGTCCTCCAATACAGTCCTGTTTGATCCACATTAAAAGTGTCTTCAGGGCTGTAATCCTTCAGTAAGTCCAGCAACACTACAACAATCCAGTATTAGGCATTGATGTCACCCGTAGTCCATCTTTCCCCAAGCTGCTTCTTCAATTTCAGTTTCTGCCCTCCAGCCAGCAAAGGTTTTAACCTGAAGCTATCAACAATAGATCCCAAATGATTGGTGTTAGCTATATTCCATTAAAAAATGGAGTTCTATGTGCTGAGAATTTAAAAATCAATTCTAAGAGTCAATTCTTCACAATGGCTTTCTCAATTCTAAGAACAAAATACAATAAAAGTTCCAAATCAAACAATAGGCTATTGCTTGACCCAGGTTCTTGGCAAATTGTAATACATGTTATTTATTTACTTATCATGCCTCCAGTAAACACCATTTTATAATTCAATTCTAAAATTTTAGTCAATTCTTGATTTGAGAAGGAATGTACTTTTTTGGAGTTGGTTGTAGTCATTCAGTTATTCATTAAATAAACGTGTTTTCCTTTTACTATAATAAAGACTGTGATCTGTTTTGAAGAGTTAACATTTACGCTCAGTTGTGAAATTAACATGGACAAAGCATTTCTGAATCTCAGCTGGAATGAAGATGGTCATGTTATGCTTACTGCTAGCTGTGCTGTAAATATATTTGCTTTAATTGGAAGCTACCAGGACCTTTCATCATTCACAATACCAAAAAATATTGATCTTGCATTTTGTTCTTGAAATTCTCAAACCATTTGTGCATCTCATAGGAAGTGTATTTATGGCATGTTTCAAAACAGGCCTAGCTACAGGTTGTGCAGTACTGCAGAGGGCTCTGTTATCTGATGTGTGGTTATGCAGAGTTGACTGTACTGAAAGTGTGATCTTTCTCTTTCTGCAGCTCAGACCATCCTGATGGTGCGAGAGCTGCAGGACGTGGAGGTGACAGCATCAGAAGAAGCGTGCTTTGCATGCGAAGTGTCTGTCCCTGTGCTCAAGGCAGCATGGACTCTAAATGGAGAAGTCCTCCAGCCTGGGCCCAAGGTCCTGCTGGAGAAGATGGGGACGGTGCACAGACTCACCCTGAGGCAGACATCTGAGGACATGAGCGGCACGGTGGAGTTCATGTCAGGGAAGGCCAAAAGCACTGCAAAGCTTCATGTTAAAAAGTAAGTTTTGTAGTTCTAGAGAAAACTGACATGCTTTATTGTAAGCCTGAAGTGACAATTTATTTGGTATAGTTTCAGCAAAGTAATGAACTAGATTAAAGGAACTCTACTGAATAATGCTGTTTTTTTAAATAATTGGATAAACTGGATTAGACACATAAGAGGTTATTGTACATTCAGCAGTGTATTAATAATAAATGATTAGGATGTGTTAAGCTTACAGTATAAATAAACACCCTGCTCTTAGATAAGGTGTCTGTTATAAATAGCTAGTTGCAGATTTCGCTCTTATCTATGGTGATGTGAAAGTGAGTGATTTTTTTTGTCACTGTGAACACACCACAGCACCGCACACAATGAACCACAACAAAATGTGACCTCTGCATTTGACCTATCCGTGACGGAGCAGTAGCAGGTGACATGGGCTGCGCCCGGGGAGCAGTGCTTGGGGGCGGTACCTTGCTCATGAGTACCTCAGTGGTAACTTTCACCGGTTTGGGATTCCAAACGGCGAACTTCCGATCAGGAGAGCGAACTCCCTAACTGTTACCAAGGATTGCTGACAATGCATTTTCCTTGGACTTGATAGATATCTGCCCCAGTATCTGTATCAGTATTTCAAATGTAATTTGTCCTTAAGTCAGAGGTTAAGAAACCGTAGCCACTGCCTGAGCTAGAATTTTGAAAGAACTATGTTTTTGCAACTTGAATTGTTATAAAGGTCCCGCATTATTTTAAAAAATCACCTTTTCTGTTCTTTGGAAATCCATTTGGGTATGCACCGCACCTACACACACTGTAAGTTTGATCAAACGAGCCGTTTAGATTTCTCCCCTACTTCTACGTCACATTAGGGGACATCTGAATAACTCCACCCTCCTGTCTGAGAAGCTCCGCCCACCAGGTAGAACTGCTGGTGCTTCCTGATCCGCCATGGTTTCTCACAAGTGCTAGCGTAGGAATCTCAATGAAGAAGTCTACCGGTGGAGTGTTGTGTTGAACATGTACGGCTGTATGGATGGTCTGTTAGCAGCAGCCATGTCGGTTATTTTCACGTGAGGTAAACACTCGCAGCTCATTTGCGTTTAGGAATACTAATAAGAAACAGCCTGTTCTGAAAGGGACTGAAATAGAGGGGTAAAAAGCAGGCGAAAATGCCTAATCTGAGAGGTATTTACAGCAAACTACTTCAGGGACATGTTTAGTGGAGCTCTATTTTAGCTTGTTGAAAAAATGTATAACATGGGACCTTTAATGTGAAATGCAATGTCCAGTCCTTTTAACAGTTCATGTTAAGGGGGATCTACATAAGGACTCAAGGGAATGCTGATATACCAAATTAACCTTTGTTTTTTACTGACTAATTTAACTCTCATTTAAATTCACAGATAATCCTTACGAAATGAAGGTGTATTGAAAGTGATGCATTGAAGCTGGAGAGTGGACATATATTCATCTGTTTTTTTTTTGTTGTTGTTGTTGATGCATCTGTGGGTGAGAGGTCAACGTTTAAACTCAGAACACAATGTTCTTATGAAAGCCTACATCTAGCCAATCCAAATGTATTGCACTTATCGGAAATGTAAGTATTAAAACCTATTTTAAATATTTTTTTTCAAACAAGATTATTTCCCCTCGCTTTAAACTTAAATGATGTTGTGTAGCAGTACTCTCCATATAGATCATGTTCCTAAATATCAAATGTTTAGCTTACGGTGTAAAAATGAACCTGCTGCTCATCCATGAGATTAAATAAAATAATTGGTTATGACATCTGCGTTTATTTCCTTGAAATTCATGTACATTGTCCTTTGTATAGAAACCTTTTCTAAATATATGTTTTTGTGAAGGATGAGGGAATGTTGGGAAGTATAGAGTTAGACGAGTGTGAAAATACACAGGGCCAAATGGTTATCAGATGCTGTGTACTGAGTGGGAGTTTTATGGTACGTGATCGTGTCAGAATGATCTAAGTCACAGACTGTTAGGGAAATTGTGTCAACAAATAAATGGAAATGTATTCTTGAGCAATGTAATCTGTTTCATATGTGTTACTTTAAAGAGCTTTACTTTGTTTATAATAGCCAGCCGCGTCGCAATTGTTTCAGTGTTTTGGAGACAGCTTTCAATAAAAGTAAGTTTTACTGTCTTGCTTCCAGTTCTTTACCATCTTACTGCATGTCACACACGATCAACAAACAGGACACATTTCATTCATTTCTTTTATGATATAGCTCATTCAATACAGTAAAATACAATTAATAATTACAAAAGTTTCAAAACTAGGTTACAGTTGACTTAATTTAAACTTGGCATACCTATTCCCAAATCACAAAAAAAGAAAGATAAAAGAAAATCTCTATCTATTAATGCCAGATTTGGTTTCTCTCTACACAAATTACCAGACATACAAATATGTGGAACACATGCAGTGTTTAGAAAGGGGCAATGCGGTAAAAGGGCAGAGGGTACGGATGGTAAATGTGACAAGGTTATTTACATGTTGTTAAGTAAAACATCTTTAAATTGAAGAAAAAGGATATGCATGCTGTTCTTCAACCCAGATGTGACAATCCCCCTCTGATTTATAACGAAAGCCAAAAAATTAAAAAGCACAAATTTTCTTCCGTCCGGGAAAGAGTGGGTTGAAAAATGGCCAACACATCCTTAAAAACCCAAAGAGAACTCAGACAAATGTGTTTATAGAGCACCTTAATGGGAAGGTGCTTTTCTTTTTAGTTAAACCTTGGTGTACTTTTGGCACCAAAAGTACATTTTCTAACTGAAGCTCCAAGCTGATTGTTAATGTTTGACAGTCAAGTTGTTTGGTTGCTGATTGCTGGCATGACTGAATGTCTGCTGGTTTTTATTTGCATGGAGCCTTGTAAACTGCGCATGAATGGTACAGACGACAGGTTTAGGGTTAGGGTTAGGACCAAAGAATGAAGAAATGTGTAGCTCAAACAGGCGTGTAACAGCGCTCAGAAGCAAACACCAGGGGGAGACCTTTCTCCTATAAAACTTAAAAAGGGGCTTCAGGGCTCAAGTTACACTTGACACAGAAGCATCGGAAAATGCTCATGTAGGATCAGAGCCGAAAGGTCAGCACAGGTTCCGTAGGACCAGATGGCTGACCGCTGCTACTTTTCCCAACATACTTTAGGCACAAAGAATCCTGGATACAGTCTTGAAATCCAGATTAACACACTTCCAAAGGTTCCTTGGAAGTACTTGAGCCAAAATCACTGCACTCTGACTATGTTCCACCATGGCTATGCGTCATACAGTGAGACAGCGTCAGCCTGTTAGACTGTAAATGACCACTGCGACTTCAACAAACTGCTTATTACATCCAGTCTGTGATCTCATGACACAAACATCATCCAGCAAAGCGATAAGGAGAACGGGAAAAGATGAGATAAACAAGGGCAAAAATACTCCATGAGAACATCACGGATAGGAGCAAGATGAAAAGCAACAAACCAGAACACACTAGTTTGACTTACAAATTGCAAACGTGTTGTTCAACCACTGAGACTGTTATATAAAGTCGAGGCTAAAAAAGCGCTGGTCCAAGCCCACTGGTTGCATAAGAGGACCAGTGTGTGAGAAGGCTTTGAGATGGATGCGACCTCCTAAAATGTACCGAGTCAGACATGCGAGTTGGTGACACGTCTGACACTATATCCGATCTAAATGCTTTTGAAGAGGACTCTGCCGTCCCTCAAGCTACAGTAACCTGGTCGTTCTATAGACAGCCAGACTCCCAAAGTTGGGGTGTTAAGAACTGTAAGTATTTTTCGTCCTGTTAAAACTAGAAATTGCTTATCCTAATTAGTACCTTCTTTACATTTCCACAGAACAGTCCGACATGAGTGATTCCGAAGTGATTTCTACCAGATGTCTGAAATTATTCAAATAATACACATGAATGTACATTCAATGCTAGTTGCAATAATACAAGGCAAAATACATGTCCGGCTTCACATACGCAAGAGAAAACCACCTGTGCTTGTCGAGGCAAACGTTTAAGGGCAAACTTAGCGCAACACTGTGTGTTATCATAAATAAAGCAAAACCTGTGAGGTTCTACCATCATGGCTGTTTTTAAAAAGTGACAAAAACATTACAAACAGCTGAATCGCCAATCATCATCATCATCATAAACTTTCTCTATTTCCACCTTCTCATCTCATCTGAACATCTTTTAACAACTCTGACACCTGCAAGAACGTCCATCTGATAACGCTGAGCCACACGTTAGCCCCCAAATATCTTTCCCCGAGGGCCAAATTATGTAAAGCAAGTCTGGCTGAGGGCCAACAAATCCACATCACATCAAAGTTTTTATTTGATTATATAAAATGAGCTGCTTTTGGTCTTTCTGGAGAGAACTACGTTTTTGCGCAGGATGTCGTTCCATATGAGAGTCACGTGCGCTAACGCATGTTTACATTGCGAATCATGTAATTATCGCGTTTTTACGCAACTACTTCACTTTTTGTGCACGGAATTAGTCAGAAATAATTTCACATACTGAGTAATAAATGCAAGTTCAAATCACAACTGTTATTACAACTGTTATCGTTAAGATTTCACTCCCTCTTAATGACTAGCAAACAGGTCGACCCACTGACGCGGAGATCGCTAATCACAGATGGCCATAGGGAACGCACGTCTGCTTACGTTTGTTGTCAATGTGACATGAGGGGCCAGATATATCGCTTGCTCGGGCCAGGTCTGGCCCGCGGGCCACCATTTGGGGACCACTGCTTTAGGAGATCCAGATTCATTGGCATTGCTAGGCAGAAGAAAGCTTAACGTCCAACACTAAGGCACGGCAACGGTTAACAGCAAGGTAGCTCTTTTGACAAGAGTGACATCTTTCAAAGAAATAAGGCAGATTAGAGGCAAAATGTAGTTAAGGCCTTGTTGAGTACAGTTTGTGCCTCTATTTGGTTAAAACAAAGAAAGACTTTGTTATTTGATTATAAGAACTGACAAAATGTTAATTTAAACCTTTTCAGTATTTGAAGAGCACTTTAATATTTTCATCAAAACAGGGACTATATATACGTGCTTTGCCACAATTAGCCGTTAACATGAAAACTGGCCGCTATGCCAGCTTCCCTTTCATACATCCACAACTCTGTGAAACCTGAACATGATTGTAGAATAGAAGTCAACTTCCATTTAAAAGTCAGAACCAGGGAAAGAAAAACACGGATGTTCTGGTTTGTAAGTCTGGTATGAATCTGGGATCGTTAAACCCTAACAAACAGGAAAAAAAAGGACAGCAATAATATTCCATGTGATTGACATTCACGGTTTTGTCCCTCCACTGGGGGTTTGAGGTAACCTCCCTCGGGCATGTGAGGGTTTAAAGGACAGCGGTGACATTTTGGCAAACTGTCTCATGTTTCACTTTAGCGCCTAGTAATCAATGTGCCCCGACTCCAACTGGGGTTCACTAGGAGAGTTCTCTAGAAGACACTTTGAATATTAAGTGCTTCCAAAATGTGATATTTAAATAGATATTTATTTTTAACCTCCAGTATCAAATCTCCAGGATAGCATCATGTGCTTTGTACTCTTTGCACATTTGTAAGTTGTACGCTTTGAAAGTAAATACTGTAATGACATTTCCAATTTGTTCTTTGGCACTCGTGAAAGAAATCTCCATTCACACTTCAGTAAACATTTCCACATCTTTCTCTTGACTAAAAGAGAAACAACTGTGAATCTCAGATCAGCTCATCGTTTAAGCAACCAAGCAGTAGAACAGGGAAAATGAATAAAAATGCTGCAGTGTTGTACTTTTCATTCAAAATCGATAAGAACTAGATTCTCCTTTTTTAAAAGGATTTTATCTTGGCTCCAATCAACAAGTGGGCAAACAGATTAACCCTAAACCTCATAGAAAGCCCTAGCCATCCCGAAAGCCTCCAAAGGGATTTACTGCATCTGAACCCAGTGAAACAAAACGTTGCTTTGCCAAAATGTGCCAGAGTTCTCCTTTAAGATGATAGAGAAACTAAAGGGGCAAATGTGCTGAAACAAGCAGTCTTACCCCAACGAAAAAGATCAGACACAACAAACTAATAAACTGTTAATCGCCACCGTTCACAGGGCTTCCCTCTACCTTGTCTTTAAATGGAAAAAAAGAAGTTACAAAAAGAAGAAATAACACATATTCAAGTGTTAAAAATCGATAAAATTATCTTTTTTTAATGTGTGTGTGATAAAGCAGTCCTTCACAGTTCCATCTTTTCGCCAACATCTTGTCTTGTTTTTCCCTCTTCTTCTCTCTTCAACATCCTGCAAATGGAATTCTGGGTAGGTGATGACCGAGCCGGTGGCTGATCCTGTTAGCGGGGAAGTGGCGCTCCGAACCCACCAGCCTCCCTGGCCCCATAGTGAAAGCTGCCCGGGGTTAGCACGCTAGCTGGTAGTCCTGTGCTGTTTGAGGACAGCATACACGTCATCCACTTTACTCAGTCTCTCAAAGAAGGGGATCAGATCCAGCAGCTCGGTGTCGGACATGTCGTCAAACCAGGAGGCTACAGGCACCTGCAGGGGAAGGAACAGCATGGGGTCACTTCAAAAATGTACTGGAATGTAGCAGAACAGCTGTATCTTTGGCTATTTCAATGTTAGAGCTGCATCTAGCAATGAGTCTTAAGATGTTTCAAAAAGATTTGTCTAACTAGGTACTAGCAAGGAGGCAAAACACTAAAAACCTGAAAATGTTATATATATACACAAAAAAAGACCTACAGCATTGTCTGGGTGGAAGATGTAGGATGCTGGCGAGTTATCGATGATGATGACTTTGTTGAGGTCCCGGCCCAGTCGGCTTAGATCTTTGACATAGTTTCCACGATGGAACACGCAGGATTCCCGAAAGAGACGGCAGCGGAAGGCGCCCCACTTATCCAGCAGATCTGAGACGGGGTCTGCATACTGTAGCCGGACGCAGGAGCCGCAGGGGGAAAGACGAGACCATATACATTCAGAGACCATGTGGTTTGGAGCTTAAGGCTATTTATTAACCAGCTACCAGCAGCGCTGGGCAATTTATCGAGCGTCACGATATGAACAGTATGTTTAATGCACCATTTGAAAATCACAATATTGCAGTATTAATAGGTTCCACCAAACACAGGTTATCGTGTAATTTCTGGGACTGGAGCGCATCGTAAATACTGTTTTAATTGTGACTAAAGCCCTCTCTCTTGCTCTCTTGCTTAGCATCTTTAAACTTTACTGAAGCTGTGTGTATACATATTCTTCTCACGGTTTATTTGTCAGACATAGAGGTAGCTCAAATATTTTACTGAAGCTTTGTATGGCAAACATACCAACACAGTTAAAGCGCCTACTCCTACACTCTCTTTTAGCAAAGTCAGATAATTAATGTTGATGCATAAAGCTTATACGTGTTAATGTATAACATATATTTTGTTATACGTTACATCAAAATCTGAAACCAGTAAATATAAATGAGTGACTTCTGGATAGGAAAAATATTGCACGCATACTGTATATTGATATTTGGCCCAAAAATACTGTGAAATAAATACAATTCAAACCACAATATTGTTGGATCAAATGTTATGATTTGAATTTTATTTATATCACAATATTGTAATTTGGTCCAAAAATATTGTGTTATAAATAAAATTTAAATTAGCCAAAATATTATGATATGAACTTTATTTATATCGCCCAACCCTAGCTGCTAGTTTCTTTTTAAAATGATTAAAATGTCAAATTCTTACCTTGGCTAAGCTTGCAGTGAACAACACACACTCAAACAATTCACCCATCCTCTTCAGAAACTCATCAACATGCGGTCGTTTCAGCACATACACCTGTCACAGGGAACCAAAACACTTATTAGACTCTTTTTCTAGCCTTGCTGAAAACATCACAACCACAACCAGAATCTTACAGCTGCTGCTGCTACTAGCACAAAAAACAGCATTAAAAAAAAGGCGCTCATTTTCGTTATGTGGATATAATATAAATTCTCACACGACATAAGCAAATGAACCAGCTTGACTTTACTGTCCAGCTTTATCTGGTTCTCCGGAGCCAAAGCCACTTTATGAGATCGTCAAACGATACACACATTTAAGAGTTCTCGTAAAGCGGCTGGAGTGGAAAGTGGGTCAGCGGCAGCGTTCATTTACGAAGCTGATGGTCTCAATCCTGAACCAAGTCATCCCGAATAGGCTTTCCCCACATCACAAGCCTATCCTGGATTACTTGAACCAGGCCAAAGCCCAGGCAGGTACGGAGTCTTGGTTGAGCCGAGCTGGATTTGTCCTTTAAAGGGGGCCCTCCCACCCCCAATCGCTGCAGCTACGCCAGGTCCTGCAAGTGGGGGGCCATGTGAGAGACAGATTGATGGGCAGCGAGTTCCGAGAAGCCAGCCAGCCCTGCCTGGTTTCGTCAAGGTACGGAAATAGCCCCCTGCTGCTCAGAGCCGTCAACGGAGAAGGCCTCGGTACTGTCAGGTAGCACACCGTCGCACAACACAGCACATAAACAAGGCATTAACATAAAGCTGTGAAGTTATGGCCCCCATTCATGGCAGGGTGCCAGTAAAGACTTTGAGAAGGTAACAGCGGCACGAACTGTAGTATTTTATTTGCTTGAGGTGTAACGACACTCATATTTTGCAATGCAAACCCTGTGTTCTGGGCCATAGTGTGATTCTTTTTTTTTTGTACACTGAACTAACAAAGCAAACTACTTTCGCTTTTAAAGACTTTATAGTGTCAGCTACAAAAGCAGGAATGATTACAATAAACAGAATCTACACTGCTTGTCAGTTATCACATTTAGCAGATGTGTAGGTTCTCAGTGATCCAGGACATGGCAATCTTAAGCGTTTGGCAACTGGACATTTCAGGTTCTTGAAGACGTTTCACTGATCACTGAAAAGGCACTGAAGAAACCTTTCGGATGGGAGGTCAAACTAGAGTGACCACATCAGAGAGGACACTGAGCTACTACAGGTTTTCATGAACTACCTAGAAACTGAAAGACACCTTGGTTTTATTAATGCAGGGGTCACCAATCTTATCAGTCGCTCCTGGAATTTCATGGGCTTTATTTGAGATTGTTGCGGCCTAAAATGGCTGGAGCTTTTCTAAAACAAAAATTGGATGAAAGTTGTGGTATTTTTAGGCGTTTCGTGGCAATACAGCTGCGGGAGCAAGTAAAAAGTTGTAATGATTCTTTAACAATTCATTAAAATGGAGGGAACAAAACCACTATTATTCTTATTAATTAACCATTAATTTTTTAGTTTTTACCTTTATTTTTGAAGGTGAATGTGAGGCGATTTTATCACGCATTTCCTGCGTCTTCTAAACGTAACGGAAGTGGGTTCACTGGGGTATGGCTCAACGTTTCACGTGAAACGACAATGATTGGTCAAAACTAACGGAAAAGTTGTGGTAATTGGCGAAAATTGCACGCTAGTAATGAATTTGCAGGGATTGACTGAATTTGTGTTAATAGTTGCGATCGCAACACCATGAAATCCTGGAGGGTCCATCTTATTGAAGCTTATAAAGAGTTCAGATCTTTATTGGCTTTGACTAATTTGTTTCCTAGACTGAAAGACTCGACTGATGTTCACACAGGTGACATCTACACCATAATAAACAAAGACTGATCAATCAACACACAGTAGGAACTCAGTGCAGTGTCCTCCTCGACAATGTAGTAAAACCTAAAGAAGCTTACAAAAGTCCACTTGATTCACGCTCTTGTCCACAGCAACTTCCATTTCCCAATGAAGGGCCTGTTTACACGTATTCCGATATTTTTTTTAAACACTTTCGTTTACACGTATACACAGAATCCAGCGTTTTGAAAGTCTTCACTTTGGAGGGCGTTTTAAAAAATATGCATTTGAGGTGGGAAAGGCCCAAACATCTAAAAAAAAAAAAAGTGTTTATAAAAATATCCGCATACATGTAAACAGACCCTTAATCAACTCAAATCATGCTCTATCCTACCTCTACCAGTACCATCACTGGGCCCCTGAGCAAGACCCTAAACCCTAAGTTGCTCCACGGAGACTATCACATAATCAGGAAATGGAGGAAATATGTCTTGAAAATGCCATAAATGTAATTACGGGGCAAGTTTGAATAAAGCAACTTGGGATTAAGAGCCTTCTTCAGGTGCCCAATGGTGGCAGTTCTGGAAGAAATCTTTGTTTGTAGCCTAGTCATCTACCACTACACCGCCTTTGCCACATTATACAAATATATTGTAACGTTTCTTTATACCAATTCTCCTAGCCATAACTGGTTAAAAATCTGCGTTGTACCCACCTGGTGTACAGCCCCATCGATTTCCACTGGAATGATAAAATCAGCGTTGTTCACTGGCTGGAAAAAAGGGAACATCCAAACTCATTAGATCCAATCCCAAAATAAATTCCCATGAGACATATTTTTAATAATCCTTGAAAAACAGTCCGAACTTTTTCATCCCCAAATAAGCCTTAAAGATTTAGACAGCTGGACAGTTCCTGTGGTCCAGGCCTAAGCATTACTTACTAAAGAATTTGTCGGCCATTCTGAAGATCAGCCAATCTGTACACCATCTGTGCGAAACCCAGAACACACCCTAAACTGCACTATATTACGGTTCACCGAGTCCTCAGTAAACACTGTGGCGAAGTTTGAGCCTGTAATATATATGCTGCACGTGAGCATTCTGCTGGCTAGCCTCATCTCCTCAATCACACTGGGAATACTGTACCAGACTGAAGCGCGACCGGCGAGACGTATTTAGACATTAAAACGTGTATCTCAAACGCTGACTTAATCACGAGTGTGTGCCTTTGAGCGCAAGGAGGACACCACGACCCACATTCATAGGCTATGAAGTAACATTTAACGGGTTAAGCCCCAGCTGAAAGGGAGAAAAATCTCATCCAAAGCCAAACCACAACTCAACAACCAAGTTCTGGGACTGGCAACAAAAATCAAAAAGTCCCGGACTGTTCCAACTCTGACGTCAACCTTAAAAGAAGTGTATAAAAACACACAGAGGTGAGGCCTGGTGTCGGTGGTAACAACTGCAATTGTCATAGTTGACGCAGTGCTACGGTGTCATTACTGCCATGGATGGTCAATTCTGTCTGGCTTTCATTACAGCCGCACATAACAGCTTGGTGAGGTCACGCACCAAGTCCGAAGAGCAAAATAAAGATCGTCCATCCTCAAGAATCCATTAAAACGGCCAAACTGACAAGGCCGTATTCTTCCTGATAATGTTGACACAAATCCAATTCCAAACGTTCTCTTTTAATGAGCAGATCCATAAACCTGCTTTGAGATTTGCGACCGATCGGGTGTCATGCTGAACATCATTCATGCACATATGGCGCTGTCCCTGATAAACACGCAGCATGTCAACGATCAAGTGTCTGTTACTAGACCCCGGCCCCAATCCACACTAGGGACCTTAGTGATTTTGGAAATGCGCTTCCCGCTGTGTCACACACTCATACAACACACTCTGTTGCTGTTGGAAAGCAGTGTGTGCTCTTTGACAAAGTTGACCACCTGCCTGGCGCACCGTTTTTCACATTATTCATCTGTCACGACTAAATCTCATTAGTGCCATCACGCCGCTTGCATAATCCTAAGAAAGTGATAGACGCCTTCATGTTCAAATTTCGTCTGGTAAACTTGGTGTCACATGTCTGGACATAACATTCAAGTCAGGTGGATCCTGTAGCCGTGATGCAGTCTTTTCTTACTTGACCATATCGCAACTACATATGTTGACACGTGCATTTGCTGGCAGGGATGAAAAGAACAGATTTGTCTTACCTTGAATGAACTGTGCACTAGTGTTTCATCCAGATCGATAACTACGCAGATCTTTCCTACGTCTTTAGATTTAATCTGGGGGAGAAGTGGCTTGGCAGGCACCTGGGAACAGAGATTGCAGGCTGTGAGTGAACAGTTTCGTGACGCAATATAATCACTAGGAAAACAATTTCAAAGCATAAAAAACTTCTTGACAAATGAAACAAAGCACAGAGAAGATGAAACACTTAAAACAAGGGGATAAATATAACTTTTTTACAGCTCAATACACAAAACTATTTTTTGTACTGGTTCACAGACCTTTTGTTATAAATAAAAAATATTTTAAACAGGCATTTCAGCATTTCCATTACCCCTCCAATACACACACACACCAGGGATGCACAATAATATGGGAATCATAACGGAGTCGGTCGATACTTGCTTTGTTTTTAATTAATCGGCATTGGACCGCTGCTTAGATATAATAATAATAATAATAATAATAATAATAATAATAATAATAATAATAATAATATTTTATATTTTATTTTATATTTTGTATATATTTTAAGGCAGCTTTCAATACTCCTCACAAAACACAACCAACAAAATGCATGTAAATATACAACTGTACAAATAAACACAAATATGAATTTCCATAAATAGACTAAAAATTACACAGAAATAAAAGATACTGCAGTGAGTATGCAATTTTAAAAAGATGGGTTTTTAAACGAGATTTAAAGGTAGAGAGACAGTCAATGTTGCGAATATCAGGAGGGGGAGAACTCAGTAGGTACGACGAGAGAGGTACGGGAGGGAATGGAAGTACAGTATGTACGAAATCACAGAGATACGGAGGAGCAAGATTATGAATGCCTGATATTTTCAGCCGATATTTTATGACATTTAATGTATGTGGGAAAGGTAGTGCTTGTGGCAAGGCGCTCTTATCATACTTTTCTATGTGGTAGTACGCATCTATGTGGAAATATCCGGGGTTGTGGCTTAACTACTCTCTCTGCAGAAGATAGTGCACATGGAGCGTTACATGCGCCCTATTTGACTTGGTACGCCACGTAGGGCGGGAAGTGACTTTTTTGTTAAATGTTGTGCACTGCGCTCGAAATGCTCCTCCCTCGCTCGACTCTGCTTTCACGCTCGCTTGACTTGGCGCTGTGATAGAAATCTCAGTTATGCCGCTATTTTTGTGCGTGAATTCTGAGCGTGCAGTGGAACTTTGAGAGAAAAATATCTTGTCTTTACGCGCTCATACCTACATCATTTATTGGCATCAATATCGGATATCGCCATTGGACAATAACTGCCTTATCGTGCTTCCCTACATAACACCTCTATCAACCGCAGTTGTTTATTGCATCTTGTTTTGTTTTTTTCTAATTTCACATATAAAGTTGCAGTTATTTTTTTAAATAATGGCAAATACTTTAACTTGCCACTCAATACATGCACTGATAAAAATGTTTTATATTCTACATCTGGCAAATATAAAAGCAGAAGCAGCTCTCTTAAACTCAATATTACATGTATACATAATGTAATTTGAGATCAAAACTGAATGAAAATCATTCCTTCAATTTAACTTAATTGTTTTGGTTTTATGTCGAAATACTAGTGATTATATGTGTGCAACAGTGACATATTTTATCATAACACGAGTTTATTAAAATTATATGTCTGTTCTACCAGTAGAATCTCATAAAGTTTGGAGGGACGTTTGCATGGAGGTGATGGGTTTTCTGAGCAGTACATCTTCAAAACTAGGCTACCTTTTTAATTTCTAATACAACCAGAACGGCATACTGCATTTTTTACGTGGTACAAGCTGATAAGCCAAAAATATTTAAAAACACAGTCAGGAATTAACATATGTGTCTGACAATGGAGTCTGTATAAACATTTTTATTCCTGCTTTATGTTAGCAACAGTGGCATCACTTCGCACCAGTGCAAATTTCAATTAACAAACGTATAACTTTATTCAATCCTAAACAAAAATACAATTTAAATTTTTTTTTAAATATATAATTTGAAGTTTGTTGTTGCAGAGAAACAGAAAAAATATCTTTCTTTACTTTATGCTTATAAATAAGATTAGTTTTTGGAAGTAACAGCAAACTCTTCAAATTTGTCTAAAAAACTGATTAAATATAGGGCCCTTTTTGTGTTAAAAAGAAGTTAGGTCACTGCTGCCAAAACAGATTAAATAGAAAAATACAGTAATCCTGCTGTGCAAGTGGAAAATCTCTTGTTTTATGGATGGCTGAACGATGGCATTCTGAAAGCGAGTAGCCGTGAGGGGGCGTAAGGAAGCTCTGTGACCGGCTGCATTCCAGAGCCGGATCGTGTGACCGTGTGCTGCCGGAGTGGGATTACAGCCCTGTGGACTGGTTCATTCTTAATCAGAACGTACCAAGCGCGCCGACGGCCTCAAGGACCGGAGCAAGCTGCTCTTCCCAAAGCAGGAGATACACTCGTATAAAGTAAACACAGCTCAAAACAGCTGGAGTCATCAAGCCTTAATTCAATTCCAGGCCGTGTCTGGGAGACGCAGTAGATCATGTCTTTTAAAGCTTCGGTCTTAAATAACAAGCCACATGGCATGGAAGAAGAGTGCCATCATGGGCTGCGGCTTTCCATATTTAATTTTTGTTGCCACCGTGCTAGCAGTTGCAGCATAAAATCTAAAGAGGTCCAACACCTCAGAACTGATATATATATATAAATATATAATAATGGACTGATAGAACGCCTCAGGTGCAAAACAAACACACGCTTGCTCATATTGCGAGGCCACACACATGGGTCTACAACAAAGCTTACACAACATGCTTTTAAATCCAAAACAGTGTTAGCTATAATCATCTAGCACTTAGCACCTTCAATCACAATAGCAGACAGAGCTCTGGCACAGTACCTGCTCTATAGACGGCACACAGAACTCGCAGTCGCATGACTCGGGATATTCCTCAATGTCGGATTCTTCGCTGTCCTCCGAAGCATCAGTTTGTTCTGAAGTTGTTTTCTCATCTGCCTTAAGAGGCGAAATCTGATCCAAGTCATTTTCTGCACTTTCATCCCTCGCAACTTGATGTATTAACTCTTCCAACTTTGGACTCTGAGGACGGACATCATCTGTGTCTTCTGCTGCTGATGTTGAAGTTTCTGTCTGACCAACCAACACAACACAAGGCTCTTGTGCTTCTTCATCACTGTCTGACTGCACGTCAATGGTGTTTTGCAGCATCAGAAGGTCCTCGCTGCCATTTTGGGATTTTTCAATGCCGTTTAACACATTGTGCTCTTCAACCAAGTCCATGACATCTTCCAGTTCATATATAACAGGCTCATCATCTTCCGATGTTTCTATTTCTCCACAGCAAGGACCATGAGCACCGTCTGATTCAACAATGTTGTCAGGAACCTCACAGTTTCCCTGCAGTTGGGCATCATCAGACAAATCAGAACACTGGACTTCACCATCATTTTCACTTTCATCAGGGCTAATTTCAGCAACAAGGTCTTGTCCAACCTCTTCTGAAGGTCTCGAGTCCTCGGTCAACTGACTGTAAACATTTTCCTCTTCCTCATATGTTTCAAGGCACGTGGTTTCCTGTTCATGACAAGTGCTCTGAACACAACAGAAATCTTCTGAATAACTAGTGCTTTCACTTGAAGAGGGCAGTCCAAAACCTTCATAATCTTCACAGGGGTTCAGTAGCTCAATTTCCTCATGAGGTTCACTGCCCACTTCTTCTTCACTTAATGACTCAGTGTCCTCTTCCTCTTCATTTAAGGAATCATTACCCTGATCATCTAAAGAAAATACTGGGGTGCCCTCATCATCCAAATCATGTCCATAATCTTCATCCTCACTGACAACTGTATGTTCAATAAAGAGTCCATGGCAATACTCTGGCTCTATGGTAAGTCCACTGGACAGTGCTTCTGCATACGTTTTGTTGACTTCCTTTCCTGGGACATCATTATAGTCATAGGAGATTTCTTCAGAAAAGGATTCAGTTTCCTCATATGCATCTATAATGTTGTGCACTAACAGCTCGTGGCTGTCATCATGACCATCGCACAGCTCACATGATGACTGGGTGTGAACAGAAGAACATTCGGAGGCTCCTTCTTCCTCTGAGACACTCAGTTTTCTGACATCAGACAGATCAGAACAGAGTTCCAACGTTTCCATCTCGTCAACAAAACTTTTAAACGATTCATCCGTTTCACTACTTCCTTGGCTTTGCCTATCAACACAGTCAATGTAGTCTTCTTCACTTGATTCATCCACTGAAGATTCTTTAGTAAATGACTCCTCAGTTTCGTTCTCATCTGATTCGGGCCTCAAAGATTCAGTCTCACTGCTACAACAGTCAAAAAATTGAGAGGGTTTGCTATAATTAAACTCCCCATCTTCTTTCCTTTCGCACGCTTCACAAAGCATCCTCTGGCTAGAGGATCTATCTGAGGAATTTATTACAGGTTCTGTGTGAGTGTTACTGTCACTGCTCTGCAACTCATCACTAGACTCTGTAACTTCAACATTGTCATCTTCCTGGTCTGGTAAAGGATCGTTTTGTCGACAGTGATCGGCAAGGAACTGTGAGAGCCAACGAGCCTCAAATGTTTCCATTGATCCGAAAAACATCATGTCGCAATCTGGGCGCTTTCTGACCTTACTTTTGTTTCTTTCAGCAGGCAGGCTTTCTCGAGGGAGTTCAGAGGTGTGAAACACAGAGCATTGTGTTCCAGAAGTCTCACACAATTCCAGGCTCTTTTCAAGAGGTTCGCTGTGTTGTGGTTTCTCAGAATGGTCAGAAGGCTCAGAGGGACTGCATTGTTTGGGAAATTGACATTTTTCAAAGAACCTTCCACAACTTGTGCATTGTTCTAGCATCTTAGTAAGCTCTGTATCATTTTCGGACAGCTGGTGGTAGTCATTAAGTTTTTCATGTCGAAACAAATATTCAGAAGCCTGTGTCTGCTCCAAGGAGTGATTAGCAGAGTCATCATAGTGCTGACTGCTATCAGAGCTCTCAAATGAGTCAGTGCAGGATCCTGCCAATAGTTCATAGTCTTCTGTGGATTCTTTCTGTCCAGCAGCCGGCTGTCCCTCAAGGGACAGAGAGAGCATGTCCAGCTGACTTTCTTTAGAGGTCTGGCAGAGTTGAGAGGATTCAAAATGTGTGGCATGGCATTTAGAGGGCATGATTTGATTGTTAAGCACACATTGTACAAAGGATCCAGATTGTTGAGAATCCAGTTCAAATGCCACATTTTGATCTTGTGTACTACAGTGTTCACTCTCATCTGAAACACTTGCTTCTTCTGAGCTTTCGGAACTACTATAGAGCTCCGAAGGTTCCTCAGATTCAGTTTCATGCTCGTAGTCTGTGTTAAAGTCTAGAGAAACAAGCTGAGGGATTTCACTCTCTACCTGCTCAAATGACTCCTGAAGATCAGACATGACATCAGTTAAGGCAAACGGTTCACTGTCGTTTTCGGAAACCTCCGATTCATCGCTGAGTTCAAGCTCTGTACTATATTCAGAATGCTGTCTTTTTATTGAAGGGAGAAGTGCTTCACTCAAAGACTCACTGTGCTCAGAGCCATAGTCAGACAGGCTGCTGCTCTCGCAAGAATCAAATTTGTCTTGCTGCTCTATTAATTCTCCATTGAGTTGACTGTTTTCCACATAATCTCCGTCAGCTTGCATTAGTCCAGAGGCATTCTGGTGCATGGCGAAGTCAACAGATGGTTTCAGCTCTGCAGAAGTTGCGCTAGGTTCAGTGACATTTTCCAAAAAGCCACTTTCCTCCTCCTTGATGCAGCAAGCCTGCGAGACTTTAGGGGGGTCAAAGCAGAGTTCGGCGGGCATGTTTGCTCCAATGCGCTTGCTTCTAAAAAAGGCAGTGGACTCCAAGTATTTAGCAATATTGTTCTCCGTGAAGCGCTTGTTTTCCCTGAATGACGTGAGGGCCTCAGAGGCTGTAAAACACTCCAGACATTCTCCAACAGGTTTGCTCTCTCCACAAAGTCTGCAGAGCCAGGAGGGTGGACGGAGGTCCTGTAGGTCTGCCTGCTGAGGGGACTGACCGGAGTGTGTGGTCTCTCTGAGCCCACAGGCTGCCTGAGACATCAGCAGCAATGCACACGCTGACATGACAGGAAGATCAGAGTCACACAGAGTCCTCCGCTCGGCCCGCCTTCAGGAGCCCTACCAATTTATTTTGGGGGCTTCAGAGACGTGACAAATAACTCCTGGAATATCAAATCACTATAAAAAGCTGAAGTAAGGCATAAATCTGAAACTGACACCCGAGAGCGTCTTGGCCACCTGATCTGCTCGTAGTTGCTAACTGCCATGTTGTTTTCCAAGAATGGGGTTGGATCTTTTGAATCATGGGAGGCTTCATAATGCCAAAGCACGATAATACGTATCATAAATTATCTTACATTTTAAGAAATAATTACCAACTAGTATTTTGACACACACATAGTTTTAAATTACTAGAGATTTTGAGAGTTCATTTAAAATTATTAGATTAAATCAACGTCAGGTCAGTTTAGTAACCCAAATATGACTTATGACTGACCGGTGACGTGACATTTTGTAAATAGCCATTGAGAATTAGGATGTAAACAGGAAAAGGCTTGCGTAAAGCAAACACGAGACTTCAGTTTCCTCGCCGTCATCTCTGATCATGCGGCTCTTCACTGAGGCCCCAGAGGGGCCGAGCACAAAGACAGCGAGCTGGGTGGGGCAACTTCGGGATAAAAGCGAAAAGATCAAGCTGATGCTTACTTTAGAGACGGTCCCGTTCTCTTCCACAAGGAGTGGTGCGTTGTTATTGACGGGCAGCTGATCCGTTTCATCGTGACACAGGCAGCAGAAGAGGCTGTGGAACAGTCCCCGGCTCCGGGGCTTCTTAGAGGCAGATGCAACATGGGCAGGAGCACCTGGGAACAAAACAGCTGCAAATTACTCCTGGACAGCAGAAATGACCACATAAATAATCTAAACAAATTTTCTCAGTAAAATCTGACGATACACATAGCAATTTTATATGCAGACAAACAAAAAGGCAGGTTGGCAAAGGATTTAAAAAGCTCTATTTGAGGAAAAAAAAAATATTATTAATTGGGTTGACTTCATATGGGAGTGTATCTGCATAAAATTACTAGCACTGTCCCAAACAATTATTATTTAAGTAAATTAATCTAGAGATCGACTAATCTAATAACTGTTGATTAATCTAATGACAATTTAATTGATAAGCAATTAAGCGAATAAGTTAGCCATTAAATATAACCATTCACCCCACTCAAAACCACAAATAAATAAATAAATAATATATTAACAGTTTAATACTTAAACATTTCTTAAACACTGCACATTGTTTCGGTACTCATCCCTACTTGTTAGTAGAAACGCATTCCGACATGCTTAGTTGGAGAAGAGGCAAATACAGCGATTCTGCAATACATTCTGCGGGTAGACGCAGCCATGTTGCCTTGTGCGAGGCGGAGCAGGGCCACCAACGGCAAGACCCGAGGGAATAAGGTACACTCCGCTGCAATACATTTAGCTTATCACGTAGCGCGTTGCAGTTACAATTAGGGGTGCAAAGATTATTCGACGTTGTCGACAAAAGTCGACAATAAAAATAGTCGCCGACGAATTTGATTGTTTATAAGTCGATAATTGTCGCCAGACATATTTTTAAACGGAGTGAGACGTTTTCCTTCCTTTCTACCTATGCAATACTACCGCTTTCCAATAGAGTGCACCAATACACCACTCTGGTGAGATTCGCTCTTGCGCAATAGCGTTCAGTGACAGCTAGAAAAATGGCCCTAAGGCGTCACATCAACGCCAAAACTAGAGCGTGGAAAATGGCTTGCTGCAAAAATTTTGCGGGCGTAAATTTCAAAGTCGCGAGCGCAAATGTGAAACTCGAGAGCACAAAATTAAGAATCGAGTGCGCGGTTGTGATGATATTGCGCACAAACTGTATTTTTCTCTCGAATGTCTTTTTCCTCTCGATGTGTTAAATGTTCTCGCGCACAAAGTAGATTACAGACTAGCGTTTTTTTTTTTTGCTCGAGTGAGATTTCTACGCGTGTGGTTTGAAAGGGGCGGGGTTTGGACAGTTTGGGGGCGGGGTTTGGACAGTTTGGGGGCCTAACCCTAACCCTAACCCTTCTGCCTGCAAATCCCATTGGCTGATGGCTCCTGGTTTTGTGATTGGCTTAAGAAAGTTCCTACAGAAAAACCAAAGATGTCGGAGGAAGAGGAACGGCGACGGGTCGGTTAAACGCAAGTTATAGTTTATCGACCTTATCGATAATTATAATTTAATAGTTAGGTCTTACACGTTTAATAAGAACGCAAAACGGTAAAGTAACCAACGCCTTTGTGACTCGCTCATAAATGTTATAATGGTATGTTACCATTTTCTCAGTACCATCAGAAAACCAGGAGCCATCGTAAGGCTAGATAAGGCAAAGAAGAAACTTATTTATTAAAATATGCTTTTGAGTGAACTATCTTTCTTGTCTTTATTATTTACCACAAAATTTAAATAACCTCATACTAAATGTAAAAGCTGGTAGCTAAATCGGAGCCATTTTATAATTATGCAATTTATAATCCGATTAGTCGACTAATCGTTTTAATAGTTGATGACTAGTCGACTATCAAAATAGTCATTAGTTGCAGCCCTAGTTACAATACATTTTAATAACGCATCAATACTAAAATTCCACATCATTAAAAAAATAATAATAATCGACTTCGTTGATTACGCTGAATAAATCACACGGAGGATCTGCATCAGAAAAAGTAAGAGCAGAAGCAAAAAAAAAAAAAAAAACACATTCCATGAAATCGTTTATGTAACTGCACGTTATGGAAATGGTAGTTCTCAAAATTACTGTACGCATCAACACAACAGCCGTGGTTTTTAAGTCAGGGTGGAACCGTGCAGAGGTCATTAATTTGAAACACATGTCCACCACACCCACAGGCTTCCACAAAACTCTCTGTATTCACTGCTCCCACTGAATTCTCATAAATGTACTTTTCGATCCATTCACACGCACTCCGTCGGGTTAAGCTGCGACACCTCGGCGCTATTCACTAATAAGCAGGATATTTGTCAGCAAGTACAGCAGATGAACACAGCAGCTAAGCGAATGGTGCGACATTACGGGAGGTCCATGTGATTAGCGACCTATGTTGGGCGCTGGGGGTGACGGCGGTCGCCCTGGGCTGCGTGCAACATGCAAGAACGGTGATGAGTGCTGGTCAAAATCGACGGCAACCGAGATGGACGGGGCTCTGTCAGCGTGGAAGGTTAGCGCACTGGCCAAAATTAAACCACGGCGCTATCTGAGCAATAAACAAGTTGGTTCGGCTGACCGGGCCCTGCAAAATTTTGCAGCTGACGCGACACATGTGAAGAAAGAAAGATGTCACATTAAAGGGGCGTACTATTTTTTGTTTTAAATATAGAACAGCACTTAAGAGCTGTATTAAATTCATCTCCCTTATGACATGACCTACATAATAAAAAGTGGCCTAATAACCTGCCTCGACCTCAATTAAACACGGCCATAAAGACTGACCCCTCTTTAGAGCATGAGTTCGGGAAAGACTCACATTAAAACAGAGAGGAGCACAGAGTGTATTCGTTGACTTATTTATTAAACATTTTATATCAAATGATATGGAAGGTATTTATTTGATATTACCTATTTTAATAACAGTCAGGAGCAAAGAACTCTGTGTCAAACCGCTATTTTGAATTAACCACTTTTTATCAAGGCACTGAGGTCAAATTTTTTTTTGTCAAATTAGAAAATGTGTACAATCTCAGCACAGACTAGATAGTCATTGGGGCAGTTGCTAGTATAAGCGTTAGAGAGTTGGCTTCGTTAACTGAAGGCCGCCGGTTCCAGTCCTGGTCCGCTAAAGGCACCACTGAGGTACTCACGAGCAAGGTACCTTCCCCAGGCACTGCCAAAAGATGCCCACTGCAACTTCACGAATGGGTCAAATGCAGGTCACATTTTGTTGTGCTTTCATTGTGGAGCGATATTTAGTATTTACAGGTTGCGCTACCGTGGCTCTAGTGCCGTCACTTCTCTCTGTGCCGTTTGCTCTCGACTCATGCTTCATTTAAAGTCCCGCCCTATGACTGGCTATACGTTACATGAATAGTAGTCAATCAACACTGAAATCTTCTCGTCACTCACACCACACGAGCACAGCGTGAAGCTCCAAGAAGGAGAAGAGGAGAGGAGAGATTCAGCTGAGCTTGGTGTTTGTAAAATGTGAAAATTTGAAAGATATTCACTTTTTTTTTTTCTTCTTTTCTGCATATTAGTTCCAGATTTCGGTAATCAGCCCGTCCATATTGGCCCTCAAAGACCAATATCAGTCGACCTCTACTCGTTACACTTCAAAAAAGTGGGGAAGCACTTGTTGGTGTGTCTGAACTGTACTTAACTACTGCTCCACAGGCACTGCCCATGTCAGCTGCCCACTGTTCCTTCAAGGATGGGTCAAACACAGAGGTCACATTTCATTGTGGAGCACTGTGTGCTGTGTTTACTGTGACAAATAATCCTTCACTTTAATTCAGTTTAAAAAGTTAGCATGGGATACATATTGAGGCTCACGAGTGAAGATTATTTATTAGTCTCATACCACTGGACCTTCACTACACTCATGTCAATAGGTCTGGGGAATATATTGAGTGTCACGATATGAACACAATTTTTTTATGTACTGTTTGAAAAAACTATAACAGCATATTAATATAATAGTTTCCACCAAAAACAGACCGCAGTGTGTAATTTCTACAGATTGAGGTTTATGTAGCCGTTGATCTGACTAAACACACCTCCTGCTGTGCATCTTTAAAGAAAGGAACAGACTGCTGCACGAAATCTGAGGCCATCTAAATGCATTTGGTTTATTTGTTAGGTTGTGGTTTGCTGAGGCAGTTAGTAGCGTAACGGTTAGCGCGTTCGCCCTGTGATCAGAAAGTCGCTGGTTCGAATCCCAGACCGGTAAGGGTACCACCGAGGTACTCATGAGCAAGGTTCCGTCCCCAAGCACTGCTCCCCAGGCGCTGCTCATGTCAGCTGACTACTGCGCCGCTGACCACTACCATTCCGTCATTTCTTTCAGTAATTAAATAAGATATTTACATAATCATCCTCTGGGCTTCTGCCGTGTATCCAACACTGGCGCCAATGTATTACAGCAATGCCCATCTGCCAGGTGCGGACAGTAACGGGAAGACAGGCTGGAAGGAACAGGACAGGGAGAAGAGTCCCTCTGAGGAAACATCACACACAGCTCCACGTCAACTCTTCTGATGTTACACATCACACAGCTTTAAATAGCAGCAAGTAGGCAGCTGCTGACAGTAGTTAATGATGGCATTCTCCATATATATAGCCCTCTGCATCCAGGCCATAAACGGACACGCAAAACAAAACTTTGTTGTGTGTCCGGCTGTGAAACAAGACGGAACGGCCTGAACTAATGATTGTCTTACAACGACAACAACAACAGCAGCACACCTACAACAACTTAACTGCAGTCCTGAAATCGGGACCCGACAAGCTGAACGTGTCATATGTAGAGCTGGACGATATGAGTCCAAATCAATATCAAGATTATTTGAAAAGTTCACCTTGTTTAAGATGAATTATTATTTTTTTGGCTGAATAGGGAGAGACAGGTTACCAAAATGGCATAGTATTAGTAAAAGAGGACAGTTAATGAAGTTACAGATTGTTGAAAAGATTAATAAAGGTTCTAAAACGTCAGCACCAATTGGCCAAGGCTTCAAAATATTGGTATACATTAGCCAAGGTTTTAAAGGTCGGATTCCAGGAGCCAAGGGTCTAAATGTTTGCTTTGATTAGGGAAGGTTAAATAGTTTAAATAGGGGTGTAATGACATTGATACATATAAACTGCTTAACAATCTGACATCATTGTTCCAAAATGACAACATCAATCAGACCTCAAACAATGTAAAGTCACTTCATAATGAACAGTGGGTCGATTTTTATTAAAAGACATGTTTTTCATGGGCGCCACGTTGGCGCAGTGGTTAGTGTTGCCGTCTCACGTCGAGAAGGTCCTGGGTTTGGACCCCGGTTCGGCGGTAGGGTCTTTCTGTGTGGAGTTTGCACGTTCTCCCCGTGTTTGCGTGGAGTTTCTCCGAGTGCTAGGGTTTCCTCCCACAGACCAAAGGCATGCACTATAGGTTGATTGGCAACTCTAAATTGGCTCTGTAAGGTGTGTGTTGGCGCCTGCCCAGGGTTGGTCCCCGCCTTGCGCCCGTGGTTCCCGGGATGGGCTCCGGTTCCCGCGACCCTGATAGGGATTGAGCAGTTCGGATAATGAATGAATGAATGAACGAACGTTTTTCATTTAAATGTCTGGTTGAGTTCAGAAATAAAACTGCCAAATGACATTTAAGTAGCTTTTTGTGATTTGACATGAATGGAAGTTAAACGAGCACATATTGTCTCGTATTCGTTGCTGTCTCCTGAAGTGAATCAAATCAAAATTGCATCATCGCAGACTTGTGACATCAGCAGACACTTACTCGATACAATACTGTATCGTGACTTACACTTCTAGTTTTAAACATTGCCATTTGATTAGCCATTGGCTTTAATATAATTTCTGTTTATTATCGAGCCTTAGTTGTAGATTACACTAAAGATAATATAAATGAATGGAAGATAAACTCACTTCTAGACATAAGAATCTTCACAATGCAAAAATTGTCCAAATAAAGAAACTTTAATGATAACCTGACAAGCTAATTTTGAGAAATGTGAAAATGACACAGAATCTCAAACCTCAAAACCCTAGTAACCTTTTGAATTTCATTATTATAATAAATATTAAGAAATGGTGCTTTGATGATTAATAAATTCCAAAGCTGAACTGTAACATGTAAATTATTTCATCTCTTGTCTACAGTATATTTCTCCGCCTGTGTGTGGGACGCAGGGGCAGGAAGCCTGTGATCCCCCCCACATACCTTCGGCATGCCGATAACGAGGTTGCAGCTTTTTCTGAAGCCGGCGTTGCCACGCCCAGGTCAGTCCGGCTCAGGCCACACAGTTAAAGGTAGCTTATCTGAGCTGTTTTGGGAGTGACTTCACTCCTACTCCCGTCCCCACAGCTAGAGGCCACTGAATATCTGACTTAACGACTGACACCAGATCCCCTCCTTACAATCTAACAACTTGTTTCACGCCATCCGCCAGGAGAGAAAGAGACGTCATTTTCAATGCCGTCGCCGCCGTAGGTTAAACAAACTTTGCATGGACGCAGTTAACAGCTGCTTTGCCTAATGTGGCATGGTATTTTACTTCAGTTACACCAAAAAGCCACAAGTTTATTTTGAAAGAAGTCTGATTTTATTAAATCATTTCAGACACATATCTTTTAATTGTAAACAACAAAATTGCAGTTTAATTCAGCTTAAAAATGCTTAATAGTATTTTATTAGATGTAGAAAAATGTAAAAATAATATTTTAGTCCTTCTGCCAGGCCAAAGCTGGTAGACAGTTAAAGAAAGTAAGAAAATTCTTTTTAGAATCTCTAATAAAGTTTCAGAATTTAGTATTACCTGATATGTTTTTTAATCTAAACAGTAAGCAGAAATTCAACACGAAAAGATGGACTCGGCTAAATTAGGTCAGATCCATTCCGTTCATAATGACCCAAAGTGTCGGTGCCAGAAAACGATACCCAAGGCAATCAGAGCCGGACTAAAAGAAAGTGTTCTGCAGCACCAATGGAACTCGGTGTGCAAAAGAATCCCTCTGGGGCCCCATTAAAGCCGCTCGCTCTCCCCCTTCTCGCACTGGAATGCAGCCATATCGCCGGCCCACAAGCCCACGCTGCACCGGCTCCTGCCAAACCAAAATATGAACAGGAAGTGAGGTAAGAGAAGTGCCGTTGGAGGCCGTGAACGGGCGCGGCAAGGCTGCGCCACCTCTGGACGGCTTGCGTTTCAAAGAGCAGTTGAGATCACTAAAAAATGCTAATGCTGAGCCATAGAGGGGAGGCAAGGCAAATATATTTCTATAGCCAAAAAAAAAAAAAAAAAAAACATAAAAAAGTTAAAGTAAAAAAAAGAGCAAAAAGTAAAGAAATAAGAAGTTTAAGATTATAATGGCTAAATTTATCAAATCTTTATTCAAACCAACATTGCAAACATGAACTAAACTGACAATTTTGCATATGATGAATTTAATATTTTTTTAAAAGAATTTTGTTAATACTTTCCCCAGTGTGTGTTTATGTCCTGTGCCATTATGAACACAAAACCACGTGTGTCGTCACGTGACTAAACGACGTCCTGTCTGTCATTACGTCTGTGTACATTTCCTTAACTTTAATCACAAATATAAGATTATGAACTCTTTCATTAGAAAAATATCCCATGATTGCAACAAAATAAACAAAAAAAACCTCAAAAACAAAATAATCATTCATTAATCATAATTGAGACAAAATTTCAAATAATTATAATACTGATCTGAGGTCATATTGTCTAGTTCTAATTAAGAGTACAATAAAATTGCAGATATTAAAATTGCAGATATTAAAATTGCAGATTTTGTCCAGATATGATATTGCTGGGCAGTTGGTTCCAGCAGTGGGCAGCGTAGGGATTAATTTCAACTCTTCTCGCCACTAGCAGAGACCTCCCAGGATTGTATATGTCAAAAACATTTCAGAGATGTGTTTAGATCCCAAACCATTGATTTGTACACAATTTGCACTGCTTTAGAATAGGGGGTTTTCAACTGGCTGTGTTCCAGGGACCACCATTCAGACAAAACAGTAGTTTGCGGCCCACTGTGTGTCCGTGTGTGTGGGGGGGGGTAGTATTTTTCCTATTATTTTTCAGATATTTGAATTAAATTCATTACTCATAAAGATGCCCAATCGTCTGTTGTTGAAAAGTAATTAAAGTGAAAAGTAATATTTTTTTAAAAACTGTTTTCAGGAGTGAAACTGGTTTGCATGTCACGGACCACCTGCATTGCCGTCGCGGACCACCAGGGGGCTGAGGAACAGGTTGAACACCCCCACTTCAGAGGAAACCCAGAAAACTGGCATGGTCAGTCAATGCACGTTTTGCACATACTGTGATTTTAGGCTTGAACGTCACAAAACATTCCAGAAACCCAGTGGGTTTTTTCCATTAATGGACCAAGTTCATGTTCTACACAGAGCTGATCCGGTCAAACCCAAACATGGAAACTCAGCCATGTCTGAACTCGGTGGCTCGGCCTTTCTAAATATAACTATACAATAACAAAGTGAGGAACAGGTGTTGGGATCCGCTGCCCGGCTCGTATCGAATGACGCTGTACAATGTCTTGGCATGCTTTCGGGAGGTCACGGCAGAAGCTTACCCTCAGTAAACAACATTAGCCGGCATCGTATCTTCCGTGTTAAAACACGAGTACGCACAAGCACTTAATCCAGAATCTAAAGTGTCTCTCAGCTCAGAGAGCAGGCCCTGAAAGGGGAGATTACGGAGTTATGTAAGCTCTACAGAGTTCTAGGTGACAGGGCGGCCAGATGCGCAGGGACAGAAGCACAGCTTGCGCCTACAAGGTTCCGGCAGGCAAGAAAAAGAAAGGCGCTGATTTAAGGGGCCCCTCGCTCTTCTGGCACGGGCCTGTTCCTGCCTCGCTTATGTAACGTGGAATTCTGCAGGTTTTCCTTCAGCGAGTGAGAGGGCGGCTCCGGTTTGGAAGCCAGAGCTGGTGCGTGAGTTACATGATACTGCTTAAGACGAAAATGTTTTTCAGTGTCTCAGTTCTTATCAATAGTATGAAGTGTTACAAAGTACAAAACAGCAAAGCCTACTGAGCATGAAAGTAGAAAGAACTTCATATACAGTACAGTGCAGGTTAGGTGCACAAGATTTGAGCCCGAACTTCTTTATATTTTACTAGGAAAATGAGACAGTAGGTCCAGTGAATTGTTGCAACATGTGCAAACAAACGTGATGATTCCTCAAGACTACATTAAAAAAAGACCTTTTAGAAACTAAACCTGAGGAAATGAGAGGTGGCTCAAGACTTACACAGCTCTGTGTGATGTGTAAAATCTAGAGATTTTCTAGAGACCAGTCCGATACGTGGATCAGATATCGGCCCCAACTCAAACAGCTGTATCGGGTGTCGGTGGCACTGGGCTGATCTGTTCAATAAATTTGAAGGTTGTATTATGTTTGCGTATGCGCGCATGCACAATTCGTCATGCATCGAAAGTGGCACTGTGGTAGCCGTTAGTTTTGTTTTGTTTTTTTGTGCGACATACGTGTTAATTTATACATACTGATATGACAATGAGCAGAACAAGCAACGCCGCACACTACAACCCCAAAAGCAAATCACACAACTATACACTTTAATGTCCTTAACACCACCAGCTCTCACTCACAATCTCTATGTTCCTGATGGTTTTCGCGCTGCACACAATTACAGAGCTGTATTTAAATTAGTCCTTTTTGAGATTGTAATTATTACATTGTTTTAGTTATGAAAACTGTATTTAAATCAAGTATTTCATTAAGCATAACAGAATAATCTCAGTCATATATTCAGACATTTTTAAGCATTATTTTCTGTTTTAAAAAGAACTGGATTTGTACCTTATCGGGAGATATCCAAATTTACGATATCAGTATTGTATCGGACATAAAAAAGTGCTACCGTGCCATGTTTAGTAAAAACCCCGGGCAAATTGAGCAATTTATCCAGTTAAACAATAATGGCATCTTTAACTATTATACACACGTTATTTTGTCTAGAGACGAATCTTCTTCAGACGTATCTGATTGTGGAGACACAGGGGCCTAGATCTTAGAGACACAGGGGCCGAAGTAAACTTGCAGTATTTTGGATAATACTCAAAATCCAAACATTCCTCATGAGCCTGCCAGCAAGTTCAGACATGCAGGTCAGAGAGCGATGTGTCTCTGAGATAAGACTTGCTCGAGGATAGAGCAACATTTTATCATGCTTTTAGAGAAAGGTGAGGGTATGGCTTTTAAACATGAAGAAACTGAGTGACCCAGACATTGGGTTTCTGCTTTTTAAGGGAAGTCAATTTGTGAAGGGTAGATTCAATTTCTTTACCAAAGCATCTCAGCAGTGCGTGTTACAGGTTGATGGAGTGTGTATTTAAATTACAACTGCAGTCATTCTCAGACTCAACATGACAGGAATGTTTATGTTTGAATCCCACCACCAGGACAAGCATTTTAAGACAGACAGGTAAAGTAAGGAAAGGATTTGTTTGCATAGGCTCTAATTACTCTGTAGAAATGTAATTCTTCCGTACACAACGCTTCAAAATCTTGTGTTACCTGATTCAGGGCCTGTAGTACTGATTCACTATACAGCAGAACTTGTTTTATACGTCTTCTATTATGTGACAGTAACAGATGGGAATGTAATTGTAACATATTTAGGGTTGCACAATATGTTTCGGTATTGTCGTTGTTTTGTGCGAATGTGCAATTATCACACCACGGAACGTACACATCATGCCACAACTTTTTTGCTGCCTGATAAAGGAAAACTCCCCAGGTTCTCACTTTCTATTATTAATCTACATCATCATGACATTAAATCATTAGGTCCACCTGAAGGGCCAGTTTCCCAGTCAAGGATTAAGCCTAGTCCTAGATTAGTATTGAGTTTGAATGGCAAATCTACATTTGGTACTACAACTTAGTCCAAGACTAGGCTTAATCCATAAGCAAGAAACCAACCCTAAGGGGCGGTTTCCCAGAAAGAGATTAAGACTAGTCTTGGATTACAGAGTGTTTTAAATGGAGATTTTTCATTGAAAAAGAAATATAGTTCAAAACTAGTCCTAATCCCTGTCTGGGAAACCGCCCCTAGGAGTTTTGGGGTAAAGATAAAAAATGGTGGTTTGTCATCAAACAAGGTTGGTATGTCATCATGCCAAAAAAAACAAAAACAACAAAATGTATGACAGGGAAGGTATTTTAATTGTTAAAAAAAAATGTTTGTATATATATATATATATATATATATATATATATATATATATATATATATATATATATATATATATATAAAATGTGAATGCAAAACTCTACAAATTCAAACCAAACATTATTAAATGATTAAGTCTTTTTAAGAAATTAAGTTTTGTACTGCATCATAAGTCAAACAAAAAAATGTACATTTCTACATACTCGACATGTTTAAATGCATTACTGCAATCTTTTACTGCAGTGGACAGCCATGTTTTCCCCTAGTGGAAAAAATATTCATGCCTTTATTTGATGGTGATGTTTACTGTTGTTATGAAGTGTACCCGTCTCAAAGCACAGCTTAACCACATATCTTAACAAGCAGTCTAACCCGAGCTCACCCCTAGTTCTGCAACATTCACCGAAAGAACGGCACATTGTTCCAGGGAGTATGTAAAAGTCCTCTTAAACATGCCATTTCCTGTTAGGCACGTGAACATGAACACGAGGTTGACACGGCAAGGCTATTTTCATGTGAGCACAAAATAACATTCAAATGGCAAAGGCTCATATCAGTCCAGCTAAGCAAATCATAACACACTGTTTACATGTGGAACCAACAGTGAAGTGCAGGTGACAGGAAGAAACAGCTAGAACTCCAACCAGGAAAACTGAGAAACAAAACCCTCAAGGTAAACGTTAATCCTGTCCTGATACCTTTAAGTCACAAGACCAATACTTAAAACTGCAACCAAAAATGTCCTGCAAATCTGCCACGATAAATAAAATCCCAGGAGTTATGGGGTAGTGGTAATGCGGGCCATGCAGAGCAACCTTGGAGATAATGCATGTCTGCTTTAGGAAAAGAGTGCTTGCAACCACGATTAGTCAGAAAAACAAGTAGAGAGCTCAATCTGCCATGCTGTTTCCCAGAATGGGCTGCACAATAAATTAAATCAATATCAGTGATTTTTTCAGAATACATCAAGGCGTGCAAAATAGAAATTATATCCAAACTCATGCTTTCCTATTTGAGACCAAAGAAAATGACTAATAGTGATTAATATACACAAGATGTCTATGTTATCATTTATTTAGTAGTAAAGGTTCTTTGATAAAGATAAAAACTTTATTTTTCAGCTGACATTCTTATAATTTAAATTTAATATGCTAAATGCAACACTCAAAAATTCCCCAAACTTTCTAGAATGACTGTCCTTCCAAACAGAGATATGTAACACTCACGCAGTCTATTGGAAAAAATAGAGCTGTGCTTTTTTCCAATATCATGCAGTCATATAACTGTGTATCTATAGTAAGCCTGCCCATGGCTGCAGCTGTTTATATGAAAACAGAGAACAGACAAAACAGAAGAGCACCCTAGACTACGTTTTTTCCCCCATAAAAATTTGTACCATAAGCAAAAATGACCATATTTGCATTCTGCATTTATTCATTTGGCAAATCCTTTTAAACAAAGTGAATCAGAGTGTCTGCATATAAATGACATAGTTATACAAGTACACACAGCACACAATATTACTGCAAAGCGTTTAAGCAATAAGCAACAACAGACCCCGTTATTATGTCACAGAAACAAGACTGATAAAGAATTCTATTGATTAAAAGTCTTAAATGTCAAAAACTCTTCTAGGAAACTGATTTACTGTTGTACCAAAGCACAAGAGCATATAAGCATATAAATAACAATCACAGCTGAATTAAGGAAAAAAAGTAGGAAAAAGTTAATTATTTACTGGAGATGGTTAAAGCAGCTTAAAGCATTCTAGCATACTGTTTATAACACAGACATTAGCCTTGAGTCTAGAGCAGATAAGAAAAATCTCAAACCCGCATTACAGGGCTGTGGATGATGCGATCGAAGGGGATCTTTTTCATATAAAAATGAAAGGGGAAAAACACAACACAAAGAATCTTTTCACAAGTTTTGCACAAGAAGTATTCTACAGTTTAACCATTTAGCTGCAAACAGAGTGTCCATCACATGATAAACAGCCTTTGACCTGCTGTAAACTATTAAAGCTTAACACACATTTTATCTGGCCTGGGACAGGACATGATGCTTCCTCACTTCCACAATGCTGCAAGCGGACAATACTTACGTCTTTTAGAGTATAACAATACCTGGGCTGAAAGATTAACCAGTCATACTGGCAAACTGCCCTGAAGTAAACACAGTGCAGACAATAGAGATCGTTCATTAGTAGCTATGACTGCCAATTATGGACTAGGATTTCAATGATGCAAACTATGAGGTTATTTTTACCCTAAATTCTTCAGCCATACAGCAACTTTTAACACTGGAGCTGAATGAGGCCTCAAGTAAAAAAAAAATGGCATGATAAAATCAAGGCATTTAAAATCCTTCATTTCCATCACAGCTAGAACTTTTATCAACGCATAAAACTGGGTTATAACCAAACTCTACAAGGCATTTTATATATTTGTTTGTGGTCTATGGGTCCAGCTGATAAACAGGACATCAGTGTTTAAACTCTTTTTAGAATGCACAAACAGACAATCCCCGTCGCACACCCGTTGTAGGACAGTGCCTATTTCGCAAAACAAATAGACACAGTTTGTTTGCATTAGTGTGTTATTTGTGATTTTAATGCTTACATTTGTCTTCATTCAGTACTGTATTGTTTACACTGGAATTTCAATTCTTGTCCAAACTGTTGCTGCTCTAAAAGGTTTGTACTTAAATTGTAATTCCTGTTCATTTCTGAGAATTGCAACAACAACAAAAAAAGTTAGCGCATTATTATTACTTTCATTACTGTGTACATTTACGACCAATTTCCCAGTCAAGGATTAAGCCTATTTCTAGACTAGCTTTGAAGGTTTGAATGGTGAATCTTCATTGGGCTACAATTTAGTCCAAGATTAGGCTTAGTCAATAAACAAGAAACCAACCCTTATTGTCAGGACTGAAAAAGCTAAAACACACATATAATGTGCATACATATATCACAACACATGTTTCTCACTGTATAGAACCCTTGTGGGAGTGCTAGTGGTAGTATAATGGTATGGTACTCAGTTATAGACCGAGAGGTTGAGTTCTGGAGTCCAACTCAGTACTGCCTCCAGCAATACCACCACTGAGCCCCTGAGTAAGACCCTTAACACCAAGCTGCTCCACGGAGGCTGTCCTTGTAGTTAGGAAATAAGTTGTTCTAGATAAAAGCACCCAATACATACTGTACATGTTTCTTTTCTGGAGATTCTGTACTGAAATACACACCACATTAAACATCATTTTGGGTAACAATGTTATGCAGAGGACTTCCGCCTAATATAGAACAGCATCCCTGAAGCATCTTTGGATTAAAAATCTTGCGCAAGGCCCCAATGGAGGTCGTGCTCCAGCCAGGATCTGAAACTACAATCCCTTGATCTAAAAGTAAACATCTTACCATTAGGCCAAGGTCTAGTCTATACTTTAGGTTCCTATTTTCTCGATCTTTTTTTTTTTTCTTTCAACATTTGTTGCACAGTCTTAGGAGGGAACTAGCTACATGTTGCTCTCGTATAAGTATGTATGTGACAAATAAATAATTTTAATTAAGGCGATAAAGATGAAGTTCTAGCAAGCCTATGGGCTAAATCTGCCCAAAGTATCCAGCAGAAAGCGTTTGTTGTAAAGTATTAGAGAATTTATAGACATTTCCTGTCAGATGAAAGATTAACCAACATTACATTTCTCAACAACAACAGAAACAAGTTTAATGCGGAAGGTCAGAAAACCGTCACGTTAGTGATGCTGGGGATCCGCCCCCTCCTCACACAAACAACTTATAGAAAGTACACAAACTCCTCTTTTCTAACCACAACTCACTATATAACAGCTATAAATGCCATACTGGAGACTATATCAAACACTTCTACAGCTACACGCATGCAGTGATAAGTTGGCCTCTATGAATGAAGGGGATGAAATTCTTTGTGTTTTTTTTCTCAGTGAAATGGCGCGTCAGGAGCTGGACCCTGCACGCCGACTTCCGATAAACCAAAAAACTACTCGATATGTTTATTTTTATGAGCTGAACATTCGCCGTTTCGCCCCATAACAACTCACACCAAACTCCCCCCCAAAACTTACCTTTTTCTCGTAAAGGAGTGCTCGGCTCTTCGTCCCTGCTAACTGGTGTGATTATCGACGAGGCCGGAAGGTCCATGAGCTCCACAAAACGCAGCAACACACGTTTAAAACGAACCTGTGATTTCACGAGCAAGCGCCTAAAATCCGTCGGAAAATCTCCAAACTACGCTAAGCAACAAATTTCCTAAAAAACTTTCCTAAAGTTCAATAAATGCATAATGCGGGTGGCGGCGTAATGGAGGCGGTTCCTATGCGATCATTGTTGGAATAAAAAAAGGGAAAATAAATAAAAATTAAAATTAAAAAAGTTGCGTTTCTTGGTGATAACTTTTGTCACAACATGGAGTTCAGCTCGGCTCTCAATTTCAAGATACAAACATGGAACTCGACGGTTTCAGGGCGCCCCCAGTCTTAAAGGGGCAATGCCTGACTGGAGAGGCCCGGTCTTCTCTCCGCCGCCTTAAAATCCCAAACACATTCAGAGTGTTTTGGCACGGGGCTACATACATTAGAAAGAAATATTTTAAAATATATTTATAGCTGTATTTACATTATAGAAGAATTGCTTTCATAGTGACATATTATGTGTATATAAGAAAGTTTAAGGTTAAAAAAGTATTGCTGGCATAAAGAACAGTGTGTATTATATGGCTATACGTAATATATACTGTTCTGTACGCCAGCAATACATTCTAACTTCTTTCTTGAGCACTGGTTTAAACATTAAGTCTGCAAATTCAAAGTGGGGCCCACCATCAAAGACCGACCCGTATGACTATGAATTGTTGCTCAAACAAGCAAACTGAAAGATTCCCATAAATAAAGCATTGTGAATACTGGGTATATATTTATATTTATAACATTCATTTTAACAAGGTTTGTTAGACCGACATCCAGCGATTCACTGTAAAGCAACAGTGTGCGTTTCCCCTTTAAATTCTGCAAGCCAACCCGCAAAAACAAAGTTTAAAAGCTCGATCGGCCTCGCCGTGGGAGGACGCGCTCATTCTGCTCTACAAGGCCGTGTTAAACACAACGATCCATAACGAGGAACGATATCCACCCGCAAACTTTACTGAAGCAGCAGGCAGCCATCTGGCCGCATTTGCTTTTTCCGCAACTTAGCACGTTTAGAAAAGTTTCTGGCGAACTTCGCGCTGGTCGGAACGGCGTGAGCGGGCGCCGCAAACCGTCCGCAGGAGAATGGGCGGGGGCCGTGAGAAGCGCGCCGCCGAGACGCAGGTTTTACATCATCAGTATTCACGGGGACGAACTCCTCTAAAGTAGAACTAATTCAACAACACAGCCTTCACAGCACCTTACCCCACCACACACCATTTACTTATTTATTTATCATCCTGAACAATGTTATATTTCTAATCATTGTTGTCAATAATATCGTATTGTTGTGATAACGTCATTGTATTATTATTATTGTATTATTATTATTATTATTATTGTTGTTATTGTTATCATTATCATTATTATTATTGTGTGCCACCACTGCTTCAAGTCATTGCCAACCACTATTGGTTCAGTCCCAAAAACACAAGCAAGTTTCATTTATCTTTTTTACACTTCTGGTGCCCTTTAACCATGAATGGCAATCCACATTAACCATAACAAGTGGTTTTAATGAACACATATTGATACTTACATATTGATCATCCCATCCCATTACATCTGCTTATACATACCTTATATCATTACGATAACTTACACTGTAAATGTCCATGTTCTTACATGCTATTACATACCTCATATCAGTGCGATAACTTATGCTGTAAATGTCCATGTTATATGCTGCTATTATATACCTCCTATTTGCTATGATAACACTGTCTGAGCTGCTATATATACCTCAACTGTGATGTCGGTTTATACTGGTTTGCCACATTTCATTGTCATATCACATGCTCTACTCTATCTGCTATATTACGTACAGCATTTGCACCAACAAAGTCCTTCATTGCCTCCTCTTGTCTTAGCACATTTTGCAATCTCAGGTTCAAACTTGCACAGGTAACTTTATATTGCACACATAACTTATGTTCCTTATTGTATATTGTATATTATAGTTTGTTTTTAGATCTGTTACCCCCAACCTCCTTATTTAAGTCAGTCTCATGTTTGTAAAGTTTGTGATATTATTGTGTCTGTGTTTTTTCCTTGTCTATTGCACAGTTATAAAGCGGATCAGGATACATTTCCTGCTTGTTGTACCTGTATAACTTGCGTGACAAATAAGAATCTTGAATCTTGAATCCTTCATCGCGTTTTGGAGCTTATTGCTACAGCATAATCTGACATACAACTCAAGCAAACACAATGTGCAGCTGATCTGCAAAATATTGTATGGCCAGATGAAGCCCTGAACTGATACCTAGAAAAACATTTTGTGGAAAAAAAACAGTTCTTCTTCATTACATCTTCTTTTTTATTTGGAAGTATAAATGTAATTGCATGGTGATGTTTCTTTTTACTATCACACTGCCACCTGGACTCTTTTCTCTGCCAAAGTATCCATCTTTGGACAATGCAGACAGCAGCATTTTCAGGCTGTATGGCGTATGAATGCAGTCTGTTAGTAGTTGCTTACAAACAAAAGGAAAATTACACACATTCTAGTTAAACATTTGTGAAGATTAATAGTAGTACAAATTTAGATTGCATTGAGGAGGACCAGATGAGAGAAGAAAGAGTGTGTGTGTTTACATTGTGAAAGGCGGCATGATAGATAAAGAGGAAACAGAGGACTCTGCTGGGGAGACCCCTCACAGGATGTCCACTCCGAGCAAGGACTGGTCTGTGCCCAGTTGTTTTTCACAAAAACCTCATACTTGAATCCAGTGGTCTTGCGTTTTTGATACGTCAGGATGGTGTTGTGGTGTCTCTACATCCAAAATATACTCTACAGAACAGAAGCAGTTCAGAGAATAGTTGAATAAAAGCATATCTGATTGATTGTTGCTAATAGATATAGGTTTAAACTGTATTTATTAAAAGAAAATCTGTATGTGTTTATATTCTCAATGTTATACTTCTCTGATAATTAACAACTTTGTGTTAATCTGTAGTGGAAAACACTATTTTGTGCAGCCTTTTGTTTCTAACGGTTTGAAGAAGCAATTTATAAACAGAGTCATTACATTACCTGTCATCTATCCTCCTGTTTCTCCATCCTTAAGCCACCCCACATCAGGAGGCGGCTCTCCGCTAATCTCGGCCTTCAACACCACTGTGGTCCCTCTCTTGCCTTTCACATTGTCTGGCCCCTTGGTGACCTTAGCAGGAACTGTACGCAGAGGAATGAGAAATGATTTTTAATTCAGCCCAGTTTAGGCACAACCAGTGTTGGGGAAGCTTATGATTAAGAAGTTAAGCTACTGTCAAGATACTGTTCTAATATAATAGTAAACTACACTACAAGCTACAGTAAGTAAGCTATTTCATGGCTTAGATCCTTGCTTCCATTACGGTGGATTCCATAATCCGATGGTAACTTGCAGCTGCCAAGAGTGTCTGTGATGTGATCAGGGCATGATAGCCTGTCAGATTCAACACCAATGTTAAACACCTGCTAGTTTGCAACGATAGAACAATAAAACCTTATTAGCTAACTAAATGGCGTATTATTTTTACAATTTCTGCCTAGCTTACAGTTTATATATATTTTTCTTGTATATTTATATGTGTATATACTACTTCTTTGCACTCTGTAAAAACTGGAGCCATCTGTATGCTTGTATACAGCCAAGATAAATAAAGTTTTCTTTGACTTGAATATTTTTTTCTTTTATAGTGATTTAATTTACTACACTACAGCATTTGTTTAAAAAAAAGTTAATTACTTTTAAAGCTACAACATTTTGTAAAGTAGCTTTCCCAGTGATGAGTTCAGTTAGTAGCATTGGTACTTGTAGTTAGCTACTCCCAAACACTGGGAACAGCATATATATGCTTTATATTGCACCACTGCATTCTGCACACACCCTCCACCGTAATGCAGGCTGATCCAGACGTCTGGCGAAGGGTTCTTGATGGTCCAGTGTATCTCCCCAGATCTGCCAGCTCCCCGTCACGCACCACTAGTGCCACAACATCGGGGTCCTCAAACACGTAGCGGTACTTGGATCCATCTTTGAGTTCTTTTCCATTCTTTGACCAGATGATGAAGGGGTCGGGGAAGGCGCTGACTCTGCACTCCAGTTTAGTAGCGCTGCCCTCCACAAGAAGCACATCTTTCAGTTCCTGCAGGAACTTTGGGGGGCCTTTTTCACGTAACTCCTTTCTTGACCTAGACAGAATACAAAAATTATTTAACTTTTAATCATCTTTAGAAATAGTTTTCTTTTAGAAATGTAAACCGTCCTGCATTTAAAAAAAAAAACTGACTTGGCAGGTTTACTGAACAATTTAATTACACTTTTGCATTACTCCATAATATGCTTTGTCTATAATGTTTGAGTAGGGTTTTCCTTAAAAGGTGGAGGAGAAATCATGTCAGACATACCATATAATAGAGAAATGCCATATCGGATGACTAATGCTAATATGGTGAATCAAACAGTGAATTAATGGGAATTTTATGCATACATCTTACACTTGCTTTGCTTAAACTTTATTTAATTATCTCAAGTTTTGTTTAATCTTTAAGCAGCATGCATGTTAAAATATCAGAATTACCACTGTTTGACATGCAGCATAGGGAGTAACACTATGTGCAGATAAAGTACGATGATCTGTGGTGTATTACCGATGTCCCCGATATGAAGCCTGGATCCAGACCTTGCCTCCTGGCATTGAGGGTCGTGTGTTATCATGCACCCAGGAGAGTTACAGCCATGACTTTTGGACATGCTGTTAAGACAAGAAGCAAAAAGTAGATGATCCTATTAAAAAAAATCGCCTTGTTGGAAATGATGTTAAGTGCCATTTAAACAGGCCATTTGAAATATAATCACCTCTAAAAGCCTTGTAGGGCTCTTACAAATATGTTCATTTTTAAATAAAATACATAAAGATGTCATCGTCTTGTTGAGGTCAAGTAAAAAATAAATCGGGACTCACCCCAGAAAAGCCCCAGGATCTCTCTGCTCACTCCTGTATCTGCATACTGCCAACTGGCTGCAAACTGGCCTTATAAACCTGCTCCACTGGGGTTGTCTCTTCTTGTAGAACCTAGATGGAGATGCGGAAACCACTTCAGCACTTCTCCATCTTTGGCTCTTTGCCTTAAATTAGTGTCCCATGGCTTGTTGAGGTTGATAAAAAGATGGACAGCAAGTGTTTGCAGAATAGCGAGCAGGTCCTTATATAGTTAACGGCTGACTAAATGACCTGGGAGTATATTATGGAGAATGCTGTGGGGAAGACTTAAAGGTCTCTGTGTGGGATGCCAGAGTAGTTCACATGAAACACGAGTGTTCCCGTATGGGGGGAAATCACACAGGTGGGCAGCCATTAAGATTTGGGGATGGGGTCACTTGACTGCAAATACTTGTGTAGCTAACAGCTCTTGTGGGAATTATTTCAGCTGTCAGACTTAGAAATGTCAGAGGAAAGTCTGCCTCATAATCCAGTTTAGTATTCAGTTATACTTATGATAAGTTTAGAATGATAGGGTACATTAGTGAATCTAATTTTATATTTTTGGTGTTAAAGCAAGTCTTTCATTGTAACACTTTGAAGGCAATTTGAACACAGTAACATCAAATTCACTAACACAGCATTTACCTACAGTACTCAATGAAGAACTCAATGAAAAATGAAGTTCCCGGCCCTCTTAGTTCTTAAGTTCTCAGTTTGAATTTTAAGTATTTGGTTAAGGGAAAATGGCAAAAAAAAAAGTGTCTACACTAAAGAAAGTAAGTCAGCTAAGTTAACTTAAAGAATCTATTTTGTCAACTTTTATTAGTCTAGTTGTAGGATACCTGGTTATAGACCAGGAGGTCACAGTGCAAATCTAGCTCTATCCATCCTCCAGCACTAAAATTTGGGCCCTTAAAAGCAAGACCCTTAACCTCATGTTGCTCCAGAAAGACTGTCCATGTCATTAGCAAATGGAAGTTGCTGTGGATGAAGGAGTCTGTTAAATGACAAACGTAATTATATTAAAAATATTTCAGATGCAATACCATTAATTTCTGACTTTATTTCATGAAATGTCATGACTTCCACATATACACACTTATTTCATTCTACTGCAAAACATTCATGTTATGTCCATGTTTATCACTGTTTTAGTGCAACTTAATGCATTCCAGAAAAGCTTGGTTTGCTTTCACATTAAAGGGTTACTCAGCATGATGACTTGGCAAAAAGAAAAAAAACCTCACACGTCAGTTGATACAAAATTATTTCCACAATCTTGAACCAGGTTGTGTGAAGTCAGTTTGGCTGTGATTTCATGGATTGTAAAAGTGTGTTCCTAACTGTGTTAGATTCAAAACAAAACGAGGAGTTTCAGTTACTTTAATTCTAATAATTCCAAATATTATGGAAATACAAAATTTGGGAAATAACAGTAAGAAAACACCACATATAATAATAATAATAATAATAATAATAATAATAATAATAATAATAATAATAAGACACAAAAAGGTATTGTGCCTGCTACTGAAAAAGAAATTAAAATCTGAAAGGAACTTAATAGCAACACGACAAACATTTATCTTAATGCAAGATGTTACAACATTCAAGATGAAATTTTGTAACTAATAACCAAAGTTTTTATTTTCACAAATCCATATACCCTTTGAAAATAAAAAGTGGTGAAGAAAGGTGTGTGCTGGAAACCTTTAACCATATCAGTGGTGTGATAAAGTCATTGGAAATTAAAATCTGTGCAGCTATACAAACTCGCCTGTAATAATATTTGCTCTGCTGACTCACATGTGACAGGAAAGGTTTGATCTACATTACTCAAATCTCCACTGTTTATGAAGCACAGCATTTGTGAGATCAACATTTGCACACACAATATGAGCAGGCAATACTCTGTCTATAACTTACTGTAGGCTTTCAAAGTCAATGCTGTCACAAAAAGGTGTTTTTTATGCCTTGGTGGAGGATTTATACAATTATCATATCACACAGGTGCAATCACAGGGTAAAGTCTACTTCTGTCTCGGTTGAGTAAAAAACACAACTAAAAACATTTTGTGATCTGGTTATCAAGTAGGACCAAAAAAACAAATTCTGTCCAAAAATAAATGATATTCATAAAAACAACCTCGTCCCACTTTTATATTATTACATGACATTCAACTTGATATTTGAAACAATTCATTTACAAGTATTCAAAACCATGCCAGTCTCCCTATCCCTAACTAACTGTGAAGTGGGAATCATAGTGAAAAGGTAGAGTACACTCAATCGCCTTTTGGCCAAGATGAAACATAGCAACATCTGCATTCATGTTTCTATCTATGGGTATCCATTGCAAAATATTTATTATATGCTGGAGTAAATATAAGATGGATCTAAATGGCAGAAGATAAAAAGAATTTAATTTAACTAAATACTATTTTCACACTCACTCACCAACAACATTTTATTTACTGTTAAGTATTTTATTAATAATCTTGCAAAACATTTAATTAAAAATCTTTAAATAGTCATAGCAGCCACTTAGTTTTGCTGGACATTTAATCTGGGAGAGGATTTTTATTTTGTCGTTCCACTGAAACAAGGTTTTAAGGCAGACCTTGTGTAGTTGGTTGGTATCTTCCAAACTCTGGTCAGGTCTTGTTCCATGAATAATGTGTAATAACAGCCAGAGTTTGGACTGTGGGATTTATTTGCAAGGTCAGCTTTGTTAGACATGTGCTCACAGCGCTGAGCTGTCCTAACGTCATACTGTTCCATTAATCTCCACTTCAAGACGTTAGAGTAACAAAGCAGCTAGCATATTGGTCAGCAGTTGTTTAACAATGTGACTCAAAATCATGTGACTACCTTCAATAAATAAACCACAAAGGACACAAATGCAGAACTCCGCTCACATTTTCTCATCTTTTGAGCTGAGGAACAACACCACAACGCCTCAATTTGCTGCCATGGGTATTACATTTTATTCTATTTATTCTATGAAGGAAATATTGGACTTGAGAACATGCTTTGCACTCAAGAACTGTGCAACATAAATTAAAATAAAGCAAAGACAAAAGCTTGTGTTTCTTTGCATTCAAAAGACTCCAACATATGCTGGTTTGCAATAGCAGAAATAAGATCCGTGTGAGACTTTTAATACATTCTGAAGTTGAATATGCAAAGGCAACCTTTAATATGGAAAATAAATAAGTTGTGTGATTTAAAACTTCAACAGCAGAAAATTCTGCATTACTTTAAAGACTTTTGCTTGACTTTAGAAATCTTGTTACTAAAACATTTCTCTGACGTGGCAGACTGAAGTGGCCTACTTTTTGTCAGGAACACAATAGCTAAGTAAAAGACGAGGTCATCAGTAAAATGTCAAGTGGCACTGCAGTTAGAATAACTTGATAGAATTCAATTTTCTGTTTCAATACAGACCTGTATAACAACTATTTGTAATAAAAGTGGCAATAATGTCATTAAAAACTAGAAGAAAAAAAAGAAAATACGTTTTTTTCCCTCCAAAAATATCAAGGCCCCAGTGTCGTTCATAGGCAAACACCACAAATGTTTACATTAGCATGACATTTGGCAAATGATGTTGCATTCATTATTTAGGAAGCTTTGTGTAATGACACAATGCTCATTGAGGAAGGCTCCATATTTCACAACTCCATGCGAAGAAAAGAGCAGCTCCTTATCTTTAGTAAACCAGTTGTGGATTGAATATGAAAAATTAGATTAGGCAGAGCAAGGCAGCTGAAAGGGCGGACAAGGTAGCGCAAGGGGCGTGGCAAAGCTATGTATGGGGTGAGGTTGGGAACAAGACAAAAACACAACAGTGCTAAGCATGCCAGCCACAGACGGTAAGGTTTAGCATATTAAGAACTGCTGTGTCTTCAGAAAAAAACTGAGATGTGTGTCTTGGAGTTTTGTTTTTGCGCTTAATAGTGTCAGACTCCTCAAGGAATAAAGGCCAGTTCTGTTGAGCCTATGCTTGATGAGTTTACACACCACACATCAACCAGCCCCCATTTGGGCCAGCAAGGGCCCGGTCAGGTCTCACCACGGAGACACTGAACGGTCCCGGGCCTGTGCCTCTCCGTCCTTCCCTCCTTGGAGCACCCTGGCGCCCTTTGTCTCAGGTGACTTCCCTCAGGCGGAGCCAAGGTGAGCTTACTGAGTGACCGGTGTTGAAGGTGTGGAGGGCGTTGAGGACGTAGAGGGTATGGAGGACGTGACAGGCGAAGTGGGTGAGGTGGGTGAGGTGGGTGAGGTGGGTGTAGTTGGGGTTTGGACAGAGCTCTGGTAGGAGCGCAGGAGGACTTTGTGCTTGGTGGCCACCTGAGCCCTAAGATGCTGCTGCTGGCTAACAAACTCCTTGAGGCGTGTGGTGGTAAAGGTGAGAGTCTGCCTCCTGAGCCGCGTCAGGTACGCGTCCTGCAGCCAGGAGTTGTTGAAGCAGTCCTTGATGGAGGGACGGGCCCTAGAAAAGAAAGTACACAAAAAATATATATGCGTACATAGACAGGATCTACTATCTAGAATTCTTTATTCAAACAGATGCAAAATGATAAAATTGACTGAGTAGGTTTAGACTTTTACATACCAAGGGTAGCTGCACAGGATCTTCTTAAGGAACAGAGAGGCACTTTGGGACACGTTTTGGTAGAGCTTGCTGAGATCAAACTTGGCCCCCTGGATTCTGGCCTCTGTCTCTACAGGGTCGTCCTCCGTGAAAGGCAGCCTTCCACTCAGCCTGTAGAGTAGCGAACAACTTGGTGACAGAAACTAGATATGACTGGATTTTGAGCAACCTCACACTTGCTTTTTTGAATCTCGTTCATTCAAAATGGTGAATTGAGTTAGTATTAATTTACGAATGTCAGAAATTGTGTGCTTAAATGAGCCGTTTAGATTTCTCCCCTAGTTCTACATCACAGTCAGGGATATTTGAATAACTCCACCCTCCTATCTGAGAAGCTCCGCCCACTAGGTAGAATTGCTAGCGCTTCCTGATCCGCCATGGTTTCTCACAAGCGCTAGTGTAGGAATCGCAATGGAGAAGTCTACCGGCAGAGTGTTGTGTTGAACATGTATGGCTGTATGGATGGTCTTGTTAGCAGCAGCCATGCCGATTATGTTCATGTGAGGTAAACTCTCGCCGTGCTGTCTACACCCGGACGTGGGCAGCAGTGGCTCATTTGCATTTAGGAATACTAATGAGAAACGACCAGTTCTGAAAGGGACTGAAATAGAGGAGTAAAAAGCAGGCAAAAATGCCTGATCTGAGAGGTATTTTCAGCAAACTACTTCAGAGACATGTTTAGTGGAGTTCATAGACCTATTTTAACTTGTTGAAAAAATGTATAACATGGGACCTTCAATGTCAACATTCATACTTATATTGCAATACCTGGGATATACTGTATGTATGAATGTATAGATGGACAGAGATTATATAGATGCACATGCATTCTCGTGCTTTGTGATGCCAGGATTTTTACTCACACGAGGAAGGTCAGAACGCCAACGCTCCAGATGTCTGCTGGAGGACCCACCACATCCCCTTTCAACATCTCAGGGGCTTTCAGCAAATCAGAGGGGATTCAAGAGAAACACGAATTACAGAGCACCGAAATATGCTTATTTACTTCCAAAAAAAGCAAAAAGGGAAAACATGCTCTGGACTGTGTTAAAGTTAGAAACTAACTTTTTAAGGAGAGACAAAAGCAAAAGTGAAACACATATTGTATATTGTGGAATAAAAGGAAACTTGAGTAAAATGAAATATAAAAATGATATGATAAATAATAAATGCAGATAACAGATTTTCTGACTTAATTTCCAGGAGGTTATTTAGGAGGGTTTGAGGTTGAATTCCACTGTGGAACAGAGGAGACCACAGTAGCGATTACTCACACATGTACTCCAGCGTTCCTATTGGAGGACTGAACTGCTTCAGGAAGAGTGGGTTGAAGGTCTGAGCGCTGCCAAAGTCTATGATCTTGACTACATTCATGTAGGTGACTATGATATTGTCTGGCTTAATGTCTAGGTGCAGAATTCTCCTGTTGTGCAGGTAGTCCAGGCCCTGCAGTATCTGTACGATGTAGGCCACCACATCATCCTCAGAGTAGCGGAACCTGGATGGGAGAAACAAACGGATACAGGGCAAAGATGCCAGCAAATGTAAACGCTCCATTTCTGTCTGCAAAGGCCCCAGGCCGCTATTTTACATGTTGTTTCTATTATTTATCATCATTACTCACATTTTTGGCACATAGCTTTCCGGGGCTTTCCAGCTAGAAACATTGTTCCACCTCACAACAATTAAGTGTACGTTGTTGTTGACACGTACGCTGTTTCCCCCGTATTTTCATATTTTCCCACTGATAAGCTTTCATCTTGTCAATTAATATTTCAAGCTGCTGACTTGTGTTGCATTAGCCTCTGTGCCTTTGTGACCTCATATTGGTCATTGAACCTCTTTATTTCTGCTTTAGCACACAGCAGTAAGACATTTTCTCCAGGCAATGCCCTTTCTAGATTTTCCAACTGAAAATGTTTACACTACATTGTATCTGCCAGCTATCTGATCATTTTCAGAAACAGATACGCCATTAAAACATAAAAAATGTTGAAGTGGTTACAGGAAGTCAGCAAGTACTCAATAATCTGAACTGGAACGGAGCCAGTGTCTTTCCTCATCATTACTACAAACACACACACACACACACACACACCATCATGTCAAGTGTACAAACAACAGGCAGTTGTTGTCTGATACAGTAGCAGACTGTGTTCCATGGAGTTGAATGAACAGGCATAACAAAGCGGGAGTGTAAAATAGACTCTGACCTGTCAATCAGACTGTAGAGAAGCTCTTTGCCCGCACAGCATTCCGAGATGAGCACCAGGTAGCGTGGGGTAACGTATGCCTCATGAAGGGTCATAATCTTATCGTGATGAAGGGACTTGAGGATCTCATACTCCTGCAGAACTGTCTGTTTACTGTCAGGCTCATATGGAACAATTTTAGCCATGAAGAGGTTTCCCGTAGAGTTTTCTCTGCATTCTCTGATCACACCAAAACGGCCTCTGAAATAAAGGATAATTTGTATTTTGTAATTTAAGTTTTTAAAAGTTTCACTTCATCTTGGGAAGAAATTAAGAGACCACTCCATATTTGTTAATCTGGATTCATATGGCATTACTTCCATGTGCAGTATTTGTTGTATTCCAACACCAAAACACATGATTCAGCTTAATGAGGATCTGATCAGCTGAACCAAACCTCTGAAACAAAATGTGGAACTGTTTGGGACCCAGTAATAAGCCTTAAAAATGGATGGATATCAAAATGGAGATAAAAAACATTCCTAATACAATGCAAAGACACAATACACATATCATTTCGTTGTGGTGCACTGTGTGCTATGCTGTGTTCACAATGACAAAGGCAATTTACAGTTTACTGTCCATAGCATGGAATCGGTTGTCACAATAATTTAATAGGCTCAAAAAGGCCAACAGAAACTTCCAAAAAACTGCCATACTCAACCAATATCCCCCTTCTGGCATTGCATATCAACACAGCAAACAGTTGAGGTCACAGATTACCTGGCTTTCTCATCCATGAAGGTATACGGTTTTTGAGGCACGCCCTGCCGTAAGGTGGAGTCACCTGGCTTGCCCAGGGGGGTCCTACGACCTGTGGGAGTGGTACGTCCAGATGGTGTAGCTGCCCTCCCACTTGGGGTCACTCTAGTAGGCGTACCTGTACCTTCTCCAACCGGACTTAGACTAGTAACCAACACTACGGGTGGGGACAGAGAAGGAGAAGGTGTACTCGGGGGAACCGGGGTCACACGCGCTGTTGTTGTTGCAGGTATGTACATGGGCACGGAGGAAATGGGCTTGCCAATTGAAGGAGGAGGAGAGACGAGTGGCGGTGGGGAAACTGGTGGAGTTTGGGCCATGGGTGCAACTACATTCACGGGACTCTGTGGCTTAGGGAGAATGACAGGGGGGGTGAGTTTGGTTTGGGCAGATTGTACTGGAGGGGCAGCCGCAGGAGGGGCTGGTTTGGCCACAGTGATATTGAGAGTTGTCTTGGCTTTGGCTGGCACAGAGGCACCCGAAGTGGGAGCCTGTAAGTCCGGGATGGTACGATGGGTGGGGGCCGAGAAAGATGGGGCTGTGGTTGGGGTTGAGGAAACAGCAGGAGCCGGAGTGGGGCCGGGCTTGGCAGGCTGGGCAGGAGATGCAGCAGGGGCCTGTGTTGGGGCCACAGAGGTTGTGGGTGTAGGTTTACTTCCAGCAGGCTTCATAGGAGGCACTTTCATGGAAGAGGTCACCAATGCAGGGCCAGATGATGATGGAAGAGTCTTGACAATGACAGTTCCAGTGGACTTTTGGGGTGCTGTTTGAAAAGGAGTGTGTAAAACTAAAATTCCTAATTTACATTTACAACATTTAGCAGTCAGTCTTATCCAGAACAACTTCCATTTTCTAATTACAGGCAAGTTGCTGTAAAGGGCCTTGCCCAAGGGCCCAACTGTGGTGGTTTGTTTTGTTAAGCTAAACCAGCATTTGGTTAACGTGCTGCAATTCTTTAACAAAAATTTAAAGCTGTTCTGCCAGACAGAGTTCATTGAGGTCATAAGATGAAAACTCTCAGAATAAAAATACAATGAAAATACAAATTTAAGTAGATCATTCTTTAAAGTTTGTCAAAAAATATTTAATGAGAAATCAGTCTTAGATAGACATAATAAATAATAAAAAAAAACAATACCTGCTGTGTCCAGGGTGACTATCTCAGACAGATTGCTGTACGGGCCCTGGCCAGCCTTGTTCACACAAGCCACTCTGAACCGGTAAGAGCCTCCAGATGGAAGGTCTGTGACATTGTAGTAGCAGTCGGCCACACCAGTGGCCACAATCAGCCAGTTATTTTCACCTAGGAAATTAAAATTCAGTAATAATATATGTAAAAAATGCAACTGGCAATTAAATGTAAAATGTAAACATTTCATATTTGGATTTATCGATTATTACACATTAGTTACAAAGTATTTTTTAGTTTGCTTTTCTGACAAAAAATTATAGTGACCATTCATGAATTACAATTGGAAAAAGGAATTCCATGCAATATCCAATTTGCCCAAGTGATGGCAGTATAGAGCTACATGAGGTTATACATGAGAAATATTAACATGAACATAAATAAACATCTGTTAAAATTAACTTTTATGCAAGCCCTTGAATTATGCTGACACTTTTACTGACATATGTAATTATTATTGACAAAGATATCAAAAATATGTAGTTTTAACTAAAAAAGTAGAATGTATCTTTCACTTTTCATTATCCTTTCTAGTATTATAATTTTAAGATAAATCTTTAAGACTTCTTACCCTCTGTTCTGCGCTCCAGAGAGTAAGTGCAGGGAGCCATTGTGTCCGAAGGACGCCACACCACTAGTGCTGTGTTCTTATACTTCTGAGGAACTTCTGGTGTTCCAGGCCGGTTTGGCAGACCTAACACAAAGTTGTTATTGTTACTAAGGCTGCATGACAACAAAATCCTCAGCATGAACTCTCTCCATATGACACAGATGATCATAATACTTCAAATGCATGGGGAAATTTGGAACCAAAATGGTTTCTATAAAATCTCTATATGGGAATATAGTAATAGGTAGCTGCTGTAGAATGAGATTTATTACTCACTTTAAAATCATCAAGGGTGATTTCATTCCAAAATGACTCTCTAATGTAAAGAAATTATTCCCTCATGTAAAGAATGTCGGTGCATTTTGTACCAACTCATGTGCAATGTAGGGTAAAACCCGACTATGCAAATGTTCACCATGTTGTCATGCATGAGGTTTGATATAAAAGTGTGAAAAATTGCAAGTCTGAGGTGAGAATATTTCTCAGTCCCACTAGGGAATGACCTTGCCCATTTAATCGGCTCTGAGGCAGCTTTGGTGGAGAAGATGATTTATGGCCAGCTGTCCTGTGAGCAAATTGCATTGCACATTGATAAGCACCGTATTAGCCTCTCCATCCAATCAGAGAGTGGGGCAATTGTCATGGGAACTGGTGATGACACAGACAGCAGCACAGCAACTCTGAAAGCAGCGGCTCCTCCCTGAGCCCAGCTGTAGGCTTTTAAATACAGACACTCAGAGCATCTCCTTGTGCAACCCCGTTGCTTTCATCACATCTCACACATGCACACACACACACACACTCATACGCACGCACACACACACACACACTCAGTAGTGTCAGTTGTCTCTGTCTATGCAAGGTACTTCCATTGACTCACATAATGACATAATGTAAATAATGCTGAAGCTACAACTAACACTAACCCTAAACTTAACCCCAGTAATTTAAAAGCAAAGCTTTCCATTTAATATTTTTTTAAACAAAACCAATAACTTTTCAAATATAAAACTTAACAACTATACAATCAAGAACTTTACAACTATAAAAGTAAAATCATGCAATCATTTTCCCATATGAGAACTTTGTTACATAGATCTGCTCACAAGATATTCCTATCCTTTTTCCTCAAACCACCAAGAATCTACACACACCCAAACAGACAGTGCCTCTGGTTATACAATAAATAGTTTATCTAACCTTTAACAACTTTTAATTTAGATGTTGTAGTTATTGCGTTTAAATATTGCTGTTAAAGAAAACAAGAAAAAATACAAATAATTATAAAAATCTTTTTCTTATTTTGGAGACATTTGGTCACTAAAACATTTATGTGGTCTCTTTAAACCTTTTTAAAATGTTTCCCTATTTGTGCATGAGGACTTGTAAGCATCTGTAGGAACAAAACTCACAGGCCAGGGAGAGTTTACAGGAGCTGCTAATGGAGGCCAGTGGATTTGTGGCTACACATTCGTAAAGGCCTGTGTCTTTGTTGGTGGTCTTCATGATCATCAGCAGCTGTCTGCCATCAGGACAGGAAATCATGTTCATCCTCGGGTCAATCTCAAGTGGCTTCTTATCTGGACATAACACAAGACATTGAGGTTATGTAATTTCACTAATTTTTAATAATCACAAAACAACAAATCCTTCCCTGATGTTCTCATTATTTGAAGATTTGGCTTATGTGGTGAAGTCTGACTTTGCAAAAATGTTTGGGATTTGAGTTCGCAAAAATAGCTAAATAACGGGAAGCTACGGTAAAGTCAGCAGACTCTATTCATAGGTTCTATATAACCTCAGCACAAAATACAACGAAGAAACACTTTCATTAATTCCTGGATTTAAAGAGACGTTGCAACGTTCATTTTGCAATGAGTTGTGAGGACTTTGTGCCTTCAGTGCAATCAAGTAATATATTATTATTCTTTGAGCCTCTAATAGAACACAGCAGTAAACTAGAAATTCTGAATAACATTAAGCCAGAAAAACAGAAATTAGTCATTACTTCATTGCCATAAAGATCAAACTGTGTCAGTGACAATATATTTTAAAAATATTATCATTAATCCCAATAATTTGACATTTCTAAAGCAATCCCGACTCACTAATTAAAAGGCTCATCAGTCACACACCACGTAATGTACTTTTATCCAATCAAACTCTAATTTTAATGTAACACATATCGAATAAATATATTTTAAAAGCTCTGCAATAACTATACTTCCAGTTTCAATAACACCATGAAGGGTGATTAGACTCACTAAGCAGTTTTAAGTTACAGCTCAGTCGATACTTTATGCATTAATAATTTGTTCTCCGTCCTTAATAAATTATGGAATGGCAGGAAAAGTAAATTACCCATTTAGTGTTAGCATTATGCAGCAAATCAAACCAAAAGTGGGATGACACGTTAAATCCAATTCCTGCAGGTTCATATTCATTATGTCAGGGGACATTGTGTAATCCGAGAATGAATCATCAGATGAAAAGAGACTGTATTTGTTTGGTTTTATAAGAGTGAACTGTGAAGTGTGTAGTTTAAGGGCTCCAGAGATCAGACCTTTCATCCATGTGATGTGTGGGTGAGGACTGCCAGCCGGCAGGCAGCTGAGAGTGACTGGATCCCCCTCGAGGAGAACGTGGTCCCTCAGTTTGATATGAAACACTGGAGGAAAGTCTAAGAACAGACAATTTGGAAGCGCTGCATGAATAGTCATATCATCAGATTATCTTCATGATGATGCCAAATACCATTTGTACATAAATAATTCATGACTATTAATGTAAATTTATGATAAATGCCAGCAGCACTAAGCAAAATGAGAAAAGGATCAAATACATTTCTGGAGTAAGCCTGAAAGCTCAAGCTGTGTTGCCTTATGCACTGCTCAAATTAAATGTGTCATTTTGCAGTACCACAGGATGACTAAAGAAAGCATGGCATACCAGAGGCCATACGGGAGTACTGGCGAGAACGGAGAGAGCCATTCTCTCTGGCAATGGCAGTGGGTATGTCTGGCTGGGAGACAGTCTTGTCTCTCCTGCCTCTTGTCAGGCCCCAGCGATCCCATCGAGACCTGCGCTCAGTCTCTGTGCCTGGCAAGGAATGGACAAAACTCGCAAATACAACAGGAATGATGAACATACAATGTTATAATGTGCAATGTTCAGTGAATTTTTAGCTTCACATGACACAATAACCTGTATTAATACAGAACTGGTAAGTGCAGAATTTTGATTAAAACTGATCTGGATAACTCTGGATAAATCTGGATTCCTTTGTGGATAAAAGCATGGATCTTAGTAGTAAAACATCATAAACTTGCTACATTCATATTAATATTGACAACCAATGTCATATCATGCGCTCAAAGAATTTTTGTCTGGCTTACTTTTGACAGCTGACTCAGACTGGATGCTGGACATGGAATCCAAAGACTCTGAGGAGGCCCCGGTGCCTGACTGGGAAGCTAACTGGTTCTGTGGAATCCCCATTCGTTTCAGACTGCCCCCCTCTGAGGTGGAACGGCGCAATATGGAAAACAGAGGAGTCCTCTTTGTTTCTGTCTTGCCCTCCATTTCATCCTTTCTCTCCTCCGACTGACTCCTAATTCTCATAGACAAGCCAGCAACTGTGCTGCCAATTTTTCTCCTCATTGCAAGCACTGGGGACTCTGATGGTTTCTTGGTCTCTGGCTCTGAAGGTGTCTCTGGTCCTCCATCTAGCCTCATCATCTCCACTTCCTTTTTGTCCTGTGATCCTCTCCGCCCCAGTGCCCAAGACAAACGACGCCTTGGGGCAGTGACTTCATCTTCTTTGGGTTTTTCCTCTTTTCTCTCCAATGAAGGGGCCCTCTTTAGTCGCATAGACAATCTCCTCATGAAACCTGGGTCTTTCTCTGCTTCACGGAGATCCTGGACAGACTTGGATTTCTCCTCCAACCTCCTGTGAACAAACTCCAGTGGAGCACCAATTGGTCCTGGACGGTACATCTCTTCTGTCACTTCAGGAGCAACCGTGGATGGCTTTTCGTCTGTCTTTTGTCTGGAAAGAAGTTTCAGACCACGAGTGAGAGAGGATTCACGTTTTTTGAATCGAGCTTCAAATACCTCCTCAGAGGCAAGATCTTGGATGTGGCTTCCTGGAGATGCTTCCCTTTTTGGAGAAACTCGTGTTGGAGTTTTGGGTGGACTTGGCTCCTTGGCTGGAGGCTCTATTGATGCAACCCGAGAGAAAACTGCAGGATGTTCAGTGGTTTGTTGACTCTCTGACTTGGACGACAATGGAGTGGAAATTAGGGTCGGCTCTGAAATATGTCTGGACATGGATGAATAAACAGGCACAGATGGAGGAAATGATGTTGTAATGTTTGTAGGTGGAGGAATATCCTCAGGCTGGCTTGGGGACTGCAGTGATGGAACCATTATGGTCTGCATGATACTGGCATATGCAGATGTCCTGCCATCCGGAAGTACTGTACGTGAAGTAGGAGAGGCAGTTACATAAGTAGAGACAACACTCTGGGGTGTCCTGGATGGAGCCGAAGTGACTACAATGGAGCTAGTAGATATTACCATCTCTGAAGGTTTAGCCCTCACATCTTCCTCATATTCTTGTACTTCCATTTTAGAAACAGAAGGTTCCCTTTCTTTTACACGCTCTTTCACAGTTTCCTTTCCTTCTTCTTCTTCCTCCTCCTCCTCTTCCTCAATTTTCTCCTCTATCACACCTCTGGGCACTAAAGCAGATGGTGACTTACTTGGGGAGACCCTCTCAGGTTCTTTGGCATTTTTCTGCAACATGCTAAAATCTTCCTTTTGGACATTAGTGTCACCAGACTTCTCAACATCTTTCTCTACAGTGTAAATGTCAGCTTGCTTAACTGTGACCTCATCATGCTTACTTTCCCTGCCAGGTGAGGGTTCCTTTTCTTCAACTTTGTCCCATGTGTCATGTCTCTTTGGTTCAGGGGTGAGTGGCTTGGGTGTGATAGGGCGGGAATCCTGCTTGACTTGCTCTGCAAGAGCAGACATAGACACAGCTTCTTGCAGGCGTCGCTCCTCTATATGGGCAAGTGGTATCTCCAGAGGAGCCCCGATTCTTCGGTGTAAAGGCATGGGCTCAGAGTCACCCTGGCTGAAGGAAGCACTCTTGCGAAGCACTTTGGTTTTTGGCATGTCATCTCTAGGTGATTCACTGGATGCTGCTCTTACTAGTGGGGGATTACCAAGGCGAGGTCCACGCACAAAGCGCTTTTCATCTCCCATGCCTAAGGTCTCCAGCAGGGGGCCTCGAAGTCCACTCATCTTGTTGTCTACAGATCCTCCTCTAAGCAGCCTTTGCCTCATCAGCTCCAATTTCAAGGCATAGTCCTCTTTACTCATCTTGGCAGTTCCTGGGCTCGGGCTCCTCCTAGGTAACTCCATAGATACAGATTTTTTCAGAATTCTTCTTCCATCTGTCTGACTCTCTTCAGTGCCCTCCTCTGGTTTGATATGAAGTTGCAAGGCACTGTCTGCTGAGCTTCCCCTTCGCAGCTCACCTCTACGACGGCCTCCCTCGGGTGTATCAGACTCCATACTTGAGCCTCTATGTAGTGGTCTCTTTGTCAGGTCTGTTTTCTTGGCCAAATCCCCAAGTTCCTCATCAGAGGAGCCTTTTTCATCATCTTGAGTTGATCTCTTCCTGGCTCTCCCTCTCGCAGCAGCATCTCCAGTCTCCTCTGAAGGCTCACACTCCATGGGCTCTGGCTTTTGAATGCTTGGTCCTAACCTTTCATGGTTGCCGTTGGTCCTGCCCGAAATTTCATCATCCCCAGTAATCTCAGTCAGGGACATCCTTGAGCCTGAGAACTCCATATTGAGAGGCATGGGGATAAAGGGCAGCTCATCGATGTCTTCATCAGAGTCTGATGATGAGGAAGGTGGTGGGGAGCCTTCTTTTAGATGTCGTGGAACAGCAATAGAAATATGGCTGGATGAATCATCCAGCAGCTCAGGGATTGATCTCATTACCATTTTGGACTTGTAGCTGATTAGAGATCGCTGTAAAAAGGTTGAATAAGTGTTAGTAAGAGAAAGAGAACAAGAAAAATGTAAAAATAAAATATTTCCTAGATTTAAGGTGTTATTTTACCTGCCATTTTCTTCTTAGCATGAATTTTTTGAGAGATTCTGTGCTGATATTTTTTCCCTTGTTCAGTGTCTGAAAGAGACAGATGTGTAAAAAGTGATTAATTGGTGAATATGGTCTATGTATGTCTAATATGTTTCACGAGACACTTTTAACATCATTTTGAATTGTTTTGAAATGTTTAATAAACCAGTTTACCAAAAATGCAAACTATTTCCAAACAACTGATGCAAACAAATGCCTTGCAATAATTTTACGTTGATACTGTTAATAAAGTAAAAAGCATTATGTTTAACAAAAATACATAAATTCCATTTGATTGTCTGTAGAAGTGACATCACAGGATAATGTATTTCACATTCAGTTTTTTGCCGCTGTTATTTTTTATCACCTCATACCTTAAACCAGGGATGACGAAGACATTCATTGGCATCTGGTCTCCTGTAGAGTAAAAAAACAATGAGACTTCATCCAAATGTTAGTTGTCTTCTTGTTCAGTGATAAATGGAAAAAAAAACCTACTTCATATGACTTCATTTTCATTTTGCACTTACAGTCTGTCAGCTACTAGCAGTTTGATGACAAATCCCTTTGCTTCATGGCAGAGGTCAGCAAACATGCTTTCCTCAAAAGCCACATTGTAATTCCTAATGTTGAGAACTGAGCTTCGGTCATTTTCTCCCGCAAATGGAGATACTCCGGTAAGACTACAAAAGTAAAAAATGTCTACTTCAATGTGGAGTGTTTTAACATGTACAGTTAATGATAGACACAAAATACGTAAGCATAAATCAATACTTTCCAAACTGCAATTTGAACATTTTCCTTTTTGGATATAACTGTTAATAATAATAATAATAATAAGCAGCAAAACCTACCACAGATAGGTCAGGACACCAACAGGCCTAAGAAAAACAATAAGCAAACACAGGTCTGAGATATGAAAAACGTTTGTGACAGATCACTGTCTAAAAACTATATTTTTACACCCTCCAATTTTGAGATGGAGACACCACATGCTTTACCAGATGTCTGTTGCCTTGGAGACTGGTGTCTGGTTAACAATCTCTGGGGCGACAAATTCCGGAGTGCCATATTTGCAGTACTGCGGTTCATTGGGTGTGAACATTACTGCGTTGCCAAAGTCACAAATGCGGATCTGATCGCTGGCATGGTCAGCCATCAGGATGTTGTCAGGCTGTGTGCCAAGCCCAGAGGGTCAGGATTAACAATTACATACTCTTAAAATAAGTAGTCAAGTGTTTCCATCAATGCAATGTTCCCAACAATGCAAACTTATTATTGCTATAGAATACTAACAGCTTTAAAACATAAGGAGTTAAAAGACCAACCTTAATGTCCAAATGTAAGATATTGTTTTGATGGAGAAAGTTAATTCCCTCCAACACCTGCCTCATGCTGGATCGTATCTGTGAAGAACATTAAAAAATAATGAGCAGTGAAACTTGAAAGCTTTCCTGCACCAAGTTGATTTCCCTCACTGCATATGTCCAGGGCTAATCCACCAAATTTAATGCAGGTCATTACGTTTTCTTTTCAAGAGAATTGACTTCAAACGCACCAAATGTCAGCGCTGCAGGCCAACAGCCAAGCACTGTGTAGTGCTCTATCAGCTCTAAACCACCTATTAAACTTGGCATTTAACTGTGATGGGGTAAATTATGTGTTTTCGAGCACTAAAACCACCAATCAGCATCATGTAGAAGTATTTGAAATGCCGTAGATAATCCACATACTTGCTTTATCCCAGCAACCAAAACACCTCTAACAGGTTCACAGGTTACCAATTGCTTGCTTTAGGGTGTAGAGATCTGGGAAAGACCAAACATGTGGAGTTCTTGGTGTATGTGTATGTGATTGGAACTGTTTTTCATCACCACTATACCATTTTAGCATCCTGAAGTATGGTGAAGGTTATTGTTAAAAAGTTATTGTATAAATGACTTCTTAATCACAGCTGAGTTAAAAACCAATTTAACATAGAATAAGATCAAGTTTTCCTAGCCTGGTTGCCAAATATATACAGTATATTGTTGCTTTAAAGTGTGACATTGGATTTTACTGGGAAGGTCAAAAAGATATCACTCACATCTGCCTCCATCACTGCTGATTTCTTTGTCAGTCTTTCAAGAAGCTCCTCGTGACATCTTCAGGAAACTGTCAAAGGCAATTACAATCAGCTAATGATTGGTAGGTCAAAAATGACTCGCTCTTTCTCGGTGTGTGTGTGTGTGCGTAAAATAGAGAGCAACAAAGAGGGAAAGCAGCTTCTGTATGTCTGTCTGTAGACTATTATAGATGTCTTAGTAAAGCTTTCCTAAGTGTCTGTGTCTTTTGTGTCGCGGCAGGAGTGAGACAGAAATGGCTGGAGTGATTCCAAACTGCTGAGTGAGACAGGTAAAGGCAGGTTTAGATTACACTCACAAATGCAGCACCCTTCACAGTGTCAGGCCAAATTCATTAAGAAAAGTGGGATCTATTGACACCTATAAAAGCCAAGATCCACAGAGTCAGTTAAATGTTTTATATGCTGACTGGAGCTGCAGGCATTCTGATTGGGAGGTACAAATTTTTTAAAACATTGCAGGTAGGAAGAAGGAATAAATAATGCTGATTATGTAGAGACATGTTTGCTTTGCCTAAGCTTGTATTACTCTGTGATTTAAACATGCATTCTTTATGGTTCCACAAATCTCTAAAAATAATGAAAAGGATACATCTCAGTGACGATGATGACTGCGTTCTTCTTCTCAAAAGCATCCTGGAAGAAGATGACCCTTTCATGGTCAAGGTGAGACAGGATGTTCAGTTCCCTCAGGGCAGAGGCTTTTCTCTTGGCCCGAGCTGAGATGAACTTGGCTGCGTATTCCATCTTTCCCACCTTGTGTGTTACACGCTTCACATAGGAGAAGGCTCCTCTGAAATCATAATACAGAAAATTATAAATAAATATAATGCTATTTTATAGTTTTGCATAGACCAGTTTCAATCCCAGGCATGTGGACAATAGTCAGGTCAAATTTGAATTCCAGCTTCTGAGTCCAGGGTTTTGCACAGGGTTTCCTAGTCCTGTATTGCCATTGTACAATACTAATTAGTTTTATGGGGCAGGCAATATTTCTGGACAGTTGATATCCAATACACTTTGCATTCTACCAAGTGAGCAGAATGTTCATCTTCAGATCACGTGTAACTAAAGTTAAGATGCAATAAAAAACTAGGATGGGAAATTATTCAAGTCACATTTCACTTCCATTGCTCAAAAATCAGATGAATCTTTTCCAGCAGCAAAGTATTTTATGACATGTCAATTCAATTCTTTTTTGATTGTTAAGACATAATTTCCTGTGTTACACCCAGAGATCAAGGAAGATTTTTAACGCTACTGCTACTACACCTTGTAAAATGTAAAACCCAAACAGCCTCAGGATGCCTGCTGTACACGCTCCAGTTTCTGGAGAGGCTTCTTGCTTCCTACATTTTTATCTCATGAAGGTCTTGGTAATAAGCTAAAGGGATAAGTCGGGGTGGGGGGTTGTGAGCTGGGGAGGCACTAAAATGTGCAGTAACAGGGCAACAGTGGGGCCAGGAATGGGAAACACAAGAGGTTAAGAGTGTGCTGGGCGACTGGGACAGGAGATAGAAGGTTGATGATGGTGTGTTAGAATGCAGCGGAGGGAGGGGTGAGGATGATTCAATTTGAAAGTGTAGAGCAGAGAAGGTGCCTCAAGGCATTTGAACAGCTGAAGAGAAATATCATTTAGTAAATGAAACAAGAAAAGAAGACAACATCTCTCACCAGATATCCATGCATAAACTAGCCTCAGAGAATACTCACTGAATCATGAAGTGTTTGCATGTCTCTGATAGCATGTATTTATTTAAAACAATCATGTAAATTCAGGTTTTTGTTACCTGCCATATATGACTAAAGGAAGAGCTGCGCTGATATTTTATTCTCCATATCTAATTTGTTCCACATTATTTAAATGATTAATTTCACAGTAACTGAGTGATCATTAGTGCACTGGTTGAGATATTATTCCGAGCTAGATTTGAGATGCTGCTCATCATTTAAAACAACAGATTTATTACGCTGAGACAGGGCATTAAGCACTTTGGATGGAGTCCTCGTGAAGTCTGTTTAAATGCTACCTTTTAAATCTCAGCATTCCAAAAGGTTTATTTACATTCTGGGAACTGCAATACTGGTGTTTTTTTCCTTCAAAGCAATCACATTGAGAGGACTATGAATGGTTAATGCATACATTTGAGTCAGAACACTCCCACCTCCCGAACATGAAGAGATCTGACACAGTTAAAAAGAGCTTAGAAACAAGATTTCTGGCATCAGGAAAAACACTACTGGGAGTGTTTGATCGAGTACTTGGTAAGTCTCCCGGAATATTTGGTTATGCTCTCTGTGGGCAATAATGGTTAAGTGTTTGTAATAAGTCTGTGGTTCAGCTGCCTTGCCAGATTTAACAAGGCATAAAAAGACTGCTAGCTGGACAGTGTGCATGTCCACGATTGATGAATAAAATACCAGTGGACCATAGTCAGCTTGCATAGTCACAGCTGAATGTTGACATCATCAAAAAAAGGAATAAAGGAAGATATGAAAGAAAGAAAGGACAAAACACACGTATGCCTTTGGCGTATGTGTGTAAGTATCCTGGAATCCTGGATTAGCAATAAAGGCAGCAGGAGTCTGAATCTTTATTGGTGTGTTTGTGTGTGTGACTGAATTGACTCACTGCAGTCAGGCATGAGGATTATAATTACAGAACCCCACGCAGGAGGAGTGACAGGGTGCAGAGCAGAGATATGACCAGGCAACAGGCGACAACACTTTCAATGAATCCAAGCAATCAGCTTTCACTTCTCTACAACAAATCAGCCTCTGCCTGTTAATGGAGTCAATGTTATTCTCTTGTGTGGCTTCAGAGCTACTTCGATTCCAAACCTGATGGCAACAGGCAAAGTGGAACTGTAGTGGAACTGTAAATATGAGATGTAAATGTTTGACAGTCATGTCAATTAGTATTACTGTTGATTATGAGAGTCCATCTGACATGATATTGACAGCATGCTATTTCTTTATGCAGGACTTTAACAAAACAATTTTCTGCAGTGAAACGAACTTCCTGGAGAGGTTTCTTAGACGTTTTCGAGTAATGCTTTGTTGAGGTGTAAATGGAGCGTGATGATTCAGAGAAGGCTGTCATCAGAGAGAGCTGATGAAGACGAGACATCATGAGGAAATTGTGCATGTCTGAGGGTGGCTGCAGGCAAATGACTCACCTCCCAATCTCCTTGTGCACGTCATAGTAGTCAGTGAGCCTTCGCATTCTCCTCAATATAGACGCCTCATCCTCCATGGGGTCATCCTTCGCTTGTTTGGCTTTAAAAACACAGACAAACTGGGTCAATTAAAAGAAATTGCATTTTAGTTAGGGAAAATATCTGCATGTATTAGAACATTAAATTGTCTCAAAAACCAAACCAAGCAAGAACAAGCTTTCCTACGAACCTAAACTTAATCAGCAAGGAGTTACGTAAGTCATTACTAAAACTTAAGGTATAATTTCATTACGAAAAGACTCATGTCTGACTAAAATGTGACTAACGAGGAATTTTTTTTGGAAGATTTTCAATCATGACATCATGCTGACTACCAGCACTTTACTAACAAAATCTTTACTCGCTGTTAGCAATAGCTGTAATTTGGGTAAATAATTTGGTTTGGATGAACCATAGTGCCCTGCGGTGTGTTGGCGCCTGCACTGCGCCTTGCGCCCGTAGTTCTCGAGATAGGCTCCGGTCCTCCACCCACGACCCCAGTTGAGAATTAGCAGTTCAGATAATGATAGACTTCACACCCCAAACTGGAATGCCTTGCAGTTTGTTGTATTTCTGGCAAGTGATCATAATGTTATGGCTGATGAGTGTATATTATATTTTTAGTATCAGAGAGATGCATATAAAACTGTGTCTTGGATTTTTCTTTGTTTGGCGTGTAAGATTCTTGGTTATCTTGCTGGTTCACCATACCTCTCAGTTTCCGATATTTTACATTCGCCAAATAGAAATGCTTTGCACTGGCAACTACGTCACTTCATGCTGTTACATATGGTGCATTTTTGTTAGAGGAGGTAGAATTCATACTGGCATGGACGGTGAGCTCAGCCTTGCAGGAAACAGAGCCTGCCAAGTTCTTCGCAGTGCAGGTGTAGACGGCGGAATCTTCTGGTTGAGTGTTGAGTACCACCAAAGAGCACTCATTATCGTCATAGACAAAGGTAAAATGGCTGCTCTCAGACAGGAGGACGTCGTTCTGAAAAAACATCAATAACCAAAAAAAGAAGTTTTGAGAATTAAAAACTGAACACAAAAACGCAACCGGTGCTGATAGGTGCTGCAAGTTGTGAAACAAGTGCTTTCGGTTCTTACTGTTGTATTTGTGGTTAAAGATTTACACAAAACCATTCAAGTTGCTCATATTTTTTGTGGTTCTTTTCATGTAGGATGAGGTTGATAAGGACAATGAGTGGTCAAACTTCTAGAAAGCCCTGAGGCACGTTCAGGAACATTCAGTAGTATATTGAATAGCGTAAATTAGCATGCTGAAAAAAGTTTGGGGATTCTCCAGGGGAACAGAGGGTGGAGGTGGGTGGGAAGACTATCATTTGGAGAAAGAGAAAGAAAGACAAGCAAGCAGCCAGGCCTACAGTCAGCACTCTCAAGACCACAGTAGGGTAAGGAAGCCTATGCATGAAAACATGAAGGTACAAAAAAGCAGAAAAAGCAGAGAGGCAGCCTTTCCTGAGAACTGAAAGTCTCTTTAATGCATAAAGCAAAGTGAGATGCTCTGCATGGTATGCATGAAGAATGAAAATGAACTTTTGCCACATCTGCAGCGGCTGCTCTCTTATATTCAGTAGAGAAAAAAAATGAAAGAACAACAAACACACCATCCACTGAAAAACAAAGCGTGCAGGAACATCTATGAAGCCAATGCTTTTGCACACTATGCCATTAAGCGCTCAAAAAACAAGCCAGCCATTCCTGCCAAGCATACAGCAAAACTACAAAGAAATGTAAATCTTGTGAAAACCCTACCAATGGATTCAGATCAAATACCATGCCGTGGATTTGAGGCAGCATAAAGTTGGTGAGTTTTTAGCTGAGAATCTATTGAGTATGGATGAGAAGCCATAGTAACACACCTTGTACCACAGGATGTCTGGAATTGGCTTCCCTTCAACCACCACAGCGAAACGAGGCGTTTCACCCACGCTGACATCCACATCTTCCATAATGGACTCGAATGTTGGTGCAGCTGGGGAGAGTGAGAGAGAAAAAGAGAAATAGTTGAAGGAAGGGAAGAAGACAGGGATCACACTCAAACCACCCCTGAAGGAATGCACACCTTTTAAAATGTAACAGAATGAAATTCTCTCCACATGGTTAGATAAACCTACCTGCCATCTCCAGGTTAAGGATGCAGGAATCTGTTCCATATGAGTTGTTGGCAGTGAAGGTGAGTGGCCCCACATCACTACTCCTCACCTTACATAGTTTCAGTGTATGCTGGTCATCATCGGGCATGCTCATCTCAAACAGCCCAGCTCTGTTTGACAGGGTCACTCCTCTCCTGAGAAAATGCATGGAGTCATATATTGTCATAAGTTAAAATTCAGAACTATCTTGCAGCAAGAACATTCACCACTAACCCCTTATGCCAAACCCTTAAACCCACACTGCTCCAGAGAAAGTGCAAAAAAATTATTCTGGATAAGAGTCTGCTAATTTCTTATCTGAACTGCTGAATCCCAACTGGGGTCGTGGGGGGACCGGAGCCCATCCCGGGAACTTACGGGTGCAAGGTGGGGACCAACCCTGGGCAGGTGCCAAAACACCACAGGGCACAGACACTCACACAATCTCACTCTCACTCACACCTGACGGGGCCAATTTAGAGTTGCCAATTAACCTATAATGCATGCCTTAGGACTGTGGGAGGAAACCGGGCACCCGGAGGAAACCCACGCGAACACAGGGAGAGCATGCAAACTCCACACAGAAAGGCCCTACGGCTGTCCCCAGAGTTCGAACCCAGGACCTTTTCACTGTGAGGTGGCAGCTCTAACCACCGCGCCACCGTGCTGCCCGTTTGCTAACATTTATTCCATATATCAGATGTTCCAATCCAGTATCACTTACATTTCTATTAATTATAGAGACAGTCTCCTTTGAGCCACTTGAGGTTATGGGACTTGATCACTGGCTCAAAGACGTCTTTATATTTGTTGTTTTGGCCTCCCCAAAATCTTCCCAGCGTTTCAGTCACGTAGACCATTGTGCTACCGCCAATCTTATATTTCTACAGATGTATTTTACCTAATATCATTTAGCTTAAATCACTAAGCAAGGTTGGAGTCTATACCGAGAAAGCTTTTCAAACTTAGTTCTGATCATGCTCTACCAACTCAAGTTTTGTTTACCCAGCACCACATTAGTTGCCAGAATACCGTTTGGTTGTCACTATACCAAACTAGTCATATAACCAGCCCTAGTCATATACGTGAACACTCACCTCTTCCAGATAACAGTTGCATTGACATGGTTAAGAGTGACAGTTATGCTGACTGACTGATTTTCCACCACATATACCACGTCAGGCTTATCAGTAATGACCGGGGCTTCCTGGAGATAAGGACCTGCAAAACACACACCCCATTAAATCACACATTTCACTCAGTGATGTACACATTGTTTGTGTGTGTGTGTGTGTACATGTGTCTTACCTCTGTCTATCAGCTGCACAGGGTCTGTGGCAGGAGATGGCTTGCTGAAGGCCTTACTGGTAATGGAGAGAACCCTGAAGGCATATCGGACACCCTTTGATAGCGAGCTGACAGTGTAGGTGGTCTGCTTCAGGCTGGAGGCAATGATGGTCCACTGGATGGAGCCTAGGGCCTGCTGTTGGACAGCATACATCAAGGTGCTCTGGTCTGGAACCATAAAACATAACAGTTGTTTAGGTATTAAAACAAGCACTGACAGATTGGGGACTTTAGAGATTTGGATCCATTTCCTGTTCATTTTTCAGCCAATAGATCAGTGCCAAATAGTCTGAGTAGCGATATAATAGAAGGACACTGCCTCTAAATTTATAGCATTGAGAGTCATCAAATAGCTGTAAATCTGCCTGGAGACGATGTAACCAGAAGAAAATAAAACCTCTGAGGAGTTATTAATAGAGTACATTCTGTTTTACAAACATTATAAAAATGGAAAGTTTTGTACTAAGAAAGCATGGTGTCTGTTATACACAGTGTTGGAAGGTTACTTTTAAAACGTATTCCACTACAGAATACATGCTCTAAAATGTCATTTGTAATGAAAAAAGATTTTAATTAAAGAATAATCTGCACAGTTTTTCTCAAAAACAAAAGCAAACAAAAATGTAGGTTATTGTCAATTATTTGTTCTCACCAGAATAAGAGTTTTATGAATATGTCTAAAAAATATAAATAATTGTGAATTATCACTCTCATAAAATGCATAAAAGATCAATCTGAAATCTCTTTGCTTCGTTATAAATTGTCATTTATAACCACAAGTCTTGGTTAGTTGATGGTTTTGTCCAGACACCCAGATCTAGAATCAGCCCTTTTTCTATTAAGAACACAGAAAGGTAGGGAACGTCCCTGATGTAAAGTCAGAAAGACCAGACAAATGCTGCATTTGGGATCTGACCTGCCTTTATCATTAATTATCCAGAAACATAGTAGTAAATGATCTTTCAAAAAACAAGATAAAGTGGTGTAAATTAGGACAGTTTGTAGCCTATGAACATTACCAATGGATGGGTCCAGACGTTTGGGTTTCTTCCAGCTGAGGGTTATGGTCTTGCCAGTGATGGACATAATTACAGGAGCTCCATCTGGAGGGTCAGGTAGAACATCTGGAGAGAAAATGCCAGAAAATGCTTAGCTATATGCATACACACATAAATACACTTCGTTCTCCCAATGAACAACAACAATCACAGTCTTGTTATTTTGAGAGGTGGGACGTTTCGTAGTTCAAGCGCACATAAAATCCGCTGTCTGAAAAAGCTTGGCTCAAGGAGGTTTGTGATGAAGAAACAGTAGAGAAACGGTAATTAGAGAAACTGGAAACCCAGACGAGAGTGTTTTCTCATTTCCATAAGTGCATTTTATCGTTGATTTCTAATATGGTCAGGAATGTAAGGCAATAATATTTACAGAGATGGTGTTCCATATCAAAGAAAGTTCAGGGTAAACAGACTAAAGAGGAAAACACACAGATAGACATTTTCTCCTTTTATAAACTTGCAGAGATTGGTGACACCGCTGATGTTGTGGCCAATTTTGTAAATCACCACCTCTATGTCTGATGTGACACAAACATCCAATCCATCATTAATGAGAGTACAGTAGTGCACGTAGATTCTGCATGAACAGGAGAAACCCTGATCACCACTCACCCAATCCTGATAGAGCCCTACAAGGCCATTACTGAAACTATAATCACATCTTCCATCATTGTCTGCTTTGCCGCTGTAGCCGCCCTTTCCAAGGGTAAATTAGAGAACATAATTATGTCTGCAGAAAAATAAGTTATCAGCTGTAACCGCCCTGCACCTAAAATCCAGATCTTCGATGTCTTCCTGTCTGTGATTTCAAAAAACTTTTCAAACAGTTTTCAAACACTTTTTTGCAGTATTTAATTACTAATAAAAACACCAATTATGCTAATGCTTAAGTTACTTTTGGAGGTTATGCTGAGCTTTCTGAAGCATGAGCCTTACAAATGTCACAATGAATTTTAATTGAAGTCATTACTTTGCAAAAGACCAAAGATTTTCTAACTGCAATGCATATGTCCCACTTAATTATCCAGAAACAGATTGGATACAGCCTTTAGGAACAATAAAAGAGAGCTAACATTTATCAGATTTGCGCGCCTCGTATAATTAAACAGAGACCAATGCCAGCAACAAAACCCTGCTACATAATAAGACCACAGCAGAACATTTCATTTCCATTTCATTTGCTCAACTGGACCTAACTGTTGTATAAACTTCAATATCCTCGGTAAACAGAATACCTCTCAGGTAAGAATTCAGTATACATTTAAATAAAACAACAGGACTTTCAGACTGTTCTAATGCATGCTTAGATACTAATATGTATTCCACAGTCAGTAGTAGAGCATTTTTTGCCAGAATGCTTGCTTGCCTAAAGGCCAGTCCAGACACATAGCGTTGAGCAGAAGATGTTAAATTGGTGTTTTCTCACCTGTCACGTAGAGATGGGCATAACACGTGGCCTTGCCCACCTTGTTGGAAATGACGCTCTTGTAGACGCCGCCATGAGCGTGACTCACAGAGCGAATGACCAGACTGTGAATGTCTCTGACTGTGGGAGTGAAAGAGAAACATAGTGTAAGAAAAAGATAGAGATAGAGATGATGGAGGAAGCAGGCAGTGACTGAGGGAAAATGTTGGATATGACAGATAGACAAGGCAGCATACAAGCAGCTTAGTATATCTCACTGAACATCAGCCCCTAACTCTCTCATCTATAGTAAGGCAGAGCTTTTAAGAGCCCCACTGGCCTTCACTGCACTGAAAAAAAAAAGATTGGATCCATTTTCAAACTTTACGTTTCAATTGTTTAAAAAACAATTGGACCCTTTAACACTCTGTCTTCATAAATATATGCACAAACATATTTTTAAAATAATCTGTATCTGAAATATTTTTACATACATATAATTTCTAACATTTAACAGCCCTTTATTTTATATTATAAACTTAATTCAAATAATATAGTTACATACACCATATATTTAATAGAGTATAATTGTGTAAATTCAATTTATATGCTGTCAATGTTGAGCATATTTTATTAAACATAATATTTTTTAAAACTAAAGATAGTAACACTTTTTTTTCCGGTGTGTCTCGACACAGGGCACTGAAATTTGCTCATGGCTTACACTGCGTCATTTTCCTGTCCTCAGTGCTTTCAATCTTCTTGCCATTGTGGAACCAGGCGATGGTGGGATACGGCAGGCCAGCCACTTTGCACTTCAGCACTGCTTCTTTGCCCTCGATCACATCCAGATCGTACAGCGGCTTAACAAAATCTGGCATGGTGAAGCGCTCCACCTCGCTCTCAGGGACCTCAGGCTCCTCTGGAATGGAAGGCATCTTCTCTAACTTTGCCCTGAATATAGATATATATATATATATAGAGAGAGAGAGAGAGAGAGAGAGAGGGAGAGAGAGAGAGAGAGAAAAAGAAAAAGAGAGAAAGAGAGATTTTAATTACAAGTACAAACAAAGGGATTGGTGGATGTTTGTGTTGACTCGCATCAAGCAAACATTTGCATCTGCTTAAGACTGGAGATGATTAATTTCTAACTAGATATTTGTAGGGATTTGTCAGCAAAATAGCAAAATCACACTGGTAAATACTAGGAGTGTAAATCATATCATATCTTTCAGGAAGATATGATATTGTATTGATTCAATGGACAATATCTGCTACGATACAATTCAGGAGCCAGTGATCTATATGAGTCACTTTTTTATGTTAGATGTGATAAAATATTGTAAATTTAGATATCTGCCAATACAATGCAAAACTGATACCCTCTCTGAGTCTTTTTTTAAACAGAAAACAGAAAATAATGCTTTAAAAATGTCAGAATACATGACTGAGATTATTCTGTTATGCTTAAAGAACTAAGCATAACAGAATACTGTTAAATGGGATACTGTTAAATACTGTTTTCCTATAACTAAAACAATTATTCATACCCCTGGCAAATTTTGACTTAAAGTTATTTTTATTCAACCAAGAAGTTTTTTTCTGACTGGAAATGACACAGAGAAAATGAGACAATGTATAAGGACAATGTATAAGGAGTATCATTGTGGAAAAAAATAATTTCCCTGTTTTATTTACATTTGAACAAACAATGGCATGTCCAAAATTATTTGTGTCATTGTCATGCTGAAATGTCCAGTGCTGACCAAGGCCAAGTTTCTCTGCAGACTTCCTGATATTGTTGTGGTTGAGAATCGTGATATAGCCTTCTTTTTTCATGGTGCCATTTACTTTGATTAGTTTGCCTGGCCCATTGGCCGAAAAACACCCCCAAAGCATCATGTTCCCAACACCATGCTTGACCGTGGGGATGGTGTTCTTGGGGTTGAATGCTTCTCCTTTTTTGGGCAAAAAAAGGCTACATCATTGTGGCCAAACAATTCAATTTTTGTTTCATCTGACCACAAAATGGAAGACCAGAATTCTTCTTCCTTGTCCAGATGAGATTTTGCAAAGGCCAAACGTGCTTTTGTGTGTCTTATTTGGAGAATTGGCATCCTCCTTGGTCTGCATCCGTGGAAACCAGCAGTATGCAGTGTCCGTTGGACTGTCTGCCTTGAGATGTTGGCACCAACATAGCCCAGATTCTTCAGGATGGCCTTGGTGGTGATCCTTGGATTCTTCTTCACCTCTCGCACCATCAGCCTTGCCAGAACAGGTGCCACTTTTGATGTCCTACCACGTCCTCCGGGATTTTCCACAGTGTGGAATTACTTGTATTTTTAAATAATACTTTGTACAGTGCCCACTGGAACTTGAAGACACTTAGATAAGGCCTTTTAGCCTTTCCTGAGTTGTGTGCAGCCACAATGCGCAGCCACAGGTCCACACTCAGCTCTTTTGTTTTTGCCATGACTTGCCACAAATCAACTGCAGATAGCTGCTCTTTTTCACCTATTGAGTTGATTGAAACAACTATTCCCAATTAATCAGGGTAATTAGGATGTTTTCGAACAGTGTGGACTATTTGGAATGGTATAGAATCTTGAATTTTCACAAAGACTGTAACAGTTATGTAAAAGGGTATGAATAATTTTGGACATGCTATTTTCCATAAAAACGTAAGTCAAGCTTGGAAATTGTTTCTTTTTTCACTGAAATCTACGGTACATTGTAGTATCATATTTTGACACACATCTATAGCCTTTCCAGACAGAAGAAGCGTGTTAGTCACATAAAAAATCATTTTACATGTAAATTTGCCAGGGGTATGAATAATTTTGGGCTTAACTGTATATATATATATATATATATAAAATTGTTTATTATTAAAATAACATCTCAAAAATTATTCATTTAAACACAAATGAGTAATGTTGTGATGTCCCTGATCCTGCAGCGCTAAAACCATCAGGAACACAGAGATCATGAGTGAGATCTGGTGTTGTTAAGGAAATTAAACAGTATAATCACATGATTAATTTTTGGGGTTTAGTTTGTTGCGTTGCTTGTTTTGTCCATTGTCATATCAATATGTACAAATTAGCATGAATGTCAAACAATAAGCCAGGTATGATATTTATAATGAGATTCATTACAGATCATGAAAGGCCTCACATCTGAGAGGAGATAGCTGGCCGGGGTTCCTGCACGTAGAGCTCTGCTGAACACTCATCTTCACCATATTGGTTTTTGGCCACTACGTTGTAGACGCCCTCATCATCAGTGCTGACGTGAGAGATGACCAACGAGTGGCGCCCTCCTTCTTTTAGGATGCGTACGTCCTCACTCTCCACCAGAGGGTGGTCTTTAAAGAGTACACAAACACATAAAACACATACATGCAATGAGAACTTCTCAATTTGCACAGAAGACTTGCAGTGCCACTTATCAAATCAACCTCTTACCAAAGTGGCTCCAGATGACTTTGGGCGGTGGCGTCCCGCTGACCTTGCAGTCAAAGCGGGCGTTCCGGCCCTCGATCACCTCCAACACGTCCAGCTTTCGGGTGAAAAGGGGCTCCACAGAAGCAATGACCTTCAGCCTAGCGCAAGAGGTCAGCTCCTCTAAAGGAGATAAAAGATAATAATTAGCATGATAATGAGAAGGCAATACATTCGATAAAGTGGCTCTCTAATGGAGTTTTACAGTAGAGTTCCAGTTCTGGGTGACCATAATATTGGACAGTTTGAACCTGACCTGAACCAATTCATCTGCTAATACTAAATACCAATGTGCCAATTCTAGTATGTAAGGGCATGGAAAGTACTAAATTGTGCACAAAGTCTAAAGGTTTTAAAGGTAATGGGTTCGGCCCTAAGTGTCCAATACCTCCAATGTGTCTTGAACAGGGCACTTAGCTCCTCTGTAGAGCTTGTCCTTGTAATTTGGAAATGTATTTTAATTTGGCTATGAGATCAGGCCAAGTGCAATAAATGTAAATCTTCTAATCGCACAGGCCCCAAATTTAAAGGAAAAAAACAGAGAAGCTGCTACAATCTAATATGGTTAACGATAGTCAGAAAAGAGCTTTCCGTCCTATTTTGGCAGTTTTCACCTGTGCAGTTGTAGTGGAGTGTGGTGTGACCAACCTTTAGCTGTGCTCAGTTTGCAGGTGTACGTGCCGCTGTCATCCTCATGCACGGAATTGAGTAGCAGCCTGCACCTCTTCCCATCAAAATGCATCTTACAGTTGAGCAGTGCCGGCTGGATGAGTTTCCCATCCGACAGCCAGTCCACATCCATGTCCTGGGGTCCGATCACGTAGCACTCGAACAGAGCCGTCTCTCCCGCTCTGACCGTCACGTCCCTGACCGGTCGAACGATGGCCAGCCCGGGCTCTGCTGGTGCAGCTAAAGTAGGGGAGCAGGGCTGGTTAATGATACAAGATGGAAAAATACAGAATACCGATATGTCCTCTATACTGTATATTGCATGAAAATTGCATGACTGTATTAAAATTAGATACACAACAATTATTTTCTTGACCTTTGCATATGCTGGCAGTCAATTTTTTATGATTTCTACAGAACTGTGCACATGATTTGGTGGTTGAAAGGCAAGAAAAATAAGAAATGATCTGGTGTTACCTTTTTGTACAGGTAAAAACAGTTTAAAACTAAAAATGTAAAGCATTTAAAACAGGTTAACTGACTAAAACCCTTAGCTTTGAAAGTCTGACACTTTAGCCTGAAAGACCCAATCTTAAAAATACTGAAATATTCCATGAATAATTTGTCAACAAACGCAGTGACCTGTTCTTGTCAAAGTGTATGTAGCTTGCTTGTAAGACTCCACTCTTACGCTCCACGCTGCAGACATGTTCATTTACATGAGCTAAATTCTGTAGTGTGGCATAGTAGAGATACTGCATCATGTCTGTGCTTCAGTAACCGGCTGCCAGTTTAATATGCCATATCTGAAAATGGCTTACAGTTCCAGCCTAGCTAAGGATGAGTCACACTTTTTTCCCCTACATTCTGCTTCAAAGTAAGTTTGAAGCTTTTTTCTTGCATTGTGTAAGGTGCATTGAAATTCTGCTCCATTTGGATTGTAATATTTCAATATTTTGTGGGTTATGCAACATGATACAATATCTGTTTTATATAGTTTCTCTCTTTATGTCAAATCAAATCAAAAGAAGGGAGCTTTTTACTTTATTCAAATTTCAACAGGACCCAAGAGGGGACATGGATAAAGATTAGTTATACAAAAAGTACTTTACAAATGTATTCCCGAGAAACCTCTATTGTCTTTCACTTTTTTCCAGCTTTATTTATTTCATTATCCAAACCGGGGTCGCAGGGGGACCAGAGCCTATCCCCGGGAACTATGGGCTCAAGGTGGGGACCAACTCTGGGCAGACACCAACACACCCGCTTCTTTATCTTTATTTTTTTTTCTGCAGTGTCTACAGGTGCCTTAAATTCTGGATTGTTTGGGCTGTGATGTGAATCTGAGTTAGGCAATATAGGTAATGTCTGTGTTGTGTAGTTTCTTTCCAAATTCAGATTATTTGTTTAAAAGAAGGGTATTTTTTACTTTAAAAATTTCCATCAGAAACGTGACATGCATAAAGTTTAGATCCTGTAGACGACAAAAAGTAAGTTTGCTCTGAGAAACCTATACCTTCTTTCACTTTTCTTCATTTGTATAGGCAGCATGTTCTTACATTGATTATAATTCAAGTCACAAAATGCTGTGTGGGAAAAAAGCACAGCCGTTGTTCAAAGACACCCTTCATTGCAGGCTTGATGTGAAGAGCGTTTGGGGAGGAGAAGAGGCTCTTCACCCCACTGCACCACAACCTACAGACGATTTGACTGTAATGAGGGCAGACACTGTGACAAGGGTCTCTCCCACACATGCCCACACTCATATTCAAGTATACACACACACAAATACACACACATACCCTGTGGTGACTGGAGGTGGAGTCATTGCCACACAGCCAAGTAATCAGACTCGTCCTCGGGGCCGTTGCCACAACACACAAACAAGTGGTCCCCCAATGTCCAATTAGCTATGCACAACATTATTCTATAAATCTGCAGGAACAACTGTGATGTGCCAGTATTAATTTGGAGGTAGAACCTTTTGGGGCTCTATTTGTGCTGTACAGCCTATGGTTTAACTTTTAAATAAGTCCTACAAAGGAGCATTGCTTTCAGTCACTTAACATAGAGTTCATATTTGCAGGGTTCATAGGGTTTATAATCATGTGTCCTCAATGATTTGGGTGTTCAATGGGTCAATTGTGATAACGGGTGAGAGCTCTTTGTTGCACTGAATGTATAAACAGATACCTTCTAAATTTTGGGTGCAGAGGTTTGTCCTTACCTTTTACCTCCAGTCTGCATTCACACTGCTTGGTGCCATATTCATTGATAATCTTGCAGGTGTACATGCCAGCATCAGCCTTCACAGCAGATTTAATTATCATCTCACAGTTGCCATCTTCCGTCTCGCGAACGATGTGCCGAGGGCCTGTTTTTATGGTTACTCTGTCCCTCAGCCTAGACAAGGTGCAAACACAGGATCTATTAATTCTTGCACGTAAAGAATTTCAATAAGACATTGAGATTATCACCAGCCAACAACAATCAGCCAAATTGCTTCCAGTTTTACCACAAGCTCAGAATCAGCATTTCATTTTCCAAGGTAGTGTTAATTAAACAATTACAATAAAAAGGCCATTTAAAATCTGTAAAAGTGCAGCTTCATGCAGTTGTTTACAATTTTTGTTCATCAATTTACAGTCCCATTTTTGAGTTTTTCTTTGTAGTATCCAAACCTTCATCATTTGTAAACAGCAGTAGATCATGGTTTTAATCAGTACACCTAAGTATCACAGTAATATTTAATATTGTGATAATTCAATACTGTAAATCACTGGGAAAACCTACCAATAAAGCATTGGTTTGGGCTGACCACTCATCTGGACAGTCATCACCACCTCCTGTCCTTCGATGACTGTCTGATCTCCGAGAGTTGCCTATAAGATCGCAGTAAAACACTTGTAATGCACTTACTGTGCACATCATTTAAGTCTCACATGTGCATTTGTAGATGCATTGGTGATTCAAGTGTGTATGCTTTTATGGTCAGAATGAAAACATCTAAATCAAATTTAAATTTAAACATCAAATGACTAGCACAATCACCTGAAAGGCAGGAGGCTCTTTAAACCGGGTGTCCACAATCCTCCTCGGTTCAGGGCCATGGTAGGAGGTCATCCCAAAGTCCATGCCCTCTTCTAAAGGGCTCAGATACTCCTCATCAGAGGTGATAGGGCTGCTGACATCCATGGGTACACCTAGATTCCCCCTCTGATCTTGGCTGGGCTCTGAAGGGACAAAAAGCCCAGTATTTGTCTATTACAAAGTAGATCCTTAAATCTTCCAAAAAAGTTTGACCTAATAGGTTTATTTTAGTTGGTCACATGCTAACCCAAAATGACAAATTTTACAATCGATTTTTTCACCCAAATCCACCTGGCAACACATTTTAGGAATAATTTAATCACATTTCTGAAGACTTTCTGATCACTTGAGATCGCTTGAGACTTTTGTTAGATACTATGTGAAATATTTAACAGTACTAGGAGTTAGTAGTGAAATATGGATTGTTAATTGATAATTACAACACCATGGCAGAAATTTTATTGCAAATAGCTTTACCCAAAGATAAGCAGTCAGACCTATAAACTTGTTCAAGTCTGTCTAAAGTTTTTAATATAAAGTAATTGTGTAATGTCAGCAAAACCCCTTTGACCGCACATGACCTTAAAGGGCTGACTGAAATCTTCCTCATAATTGGCCGACATTAATAAGGTAAGAACATAATTTGATCCACATAAGCTCATTGAAGAGTGAAATTCAGTGCAGTCTAGCAGCTGCACTGGCTTTTACTCCTACTTCCGAGGGATAGAGTTTGAAAGGGAGAAGAGAAGGTAGGATTATAGTGGAGACAAAGGTGAAAGGCCAGGGTTAAATAAAAAACGCCCTTCTGAACCTCAGGCAGATGTAGACAGACTGAATCCTGTAATACCAAATCCAATCTCCCAAAAGTTCCAGTGTGACAATGAGAGGATTCAGGTCTGTGGAGAATGTGCTTTTATATATAAAAAAAGACATGTCCATTACGATTTCATCTTGACCACGGTAACCCAGACTATTGCCTTTCTGGATCTATTTGTGGCTAGACAAGCTAAATAAACACAGTTTCTTGAAAAGATTCCTTGTCATTGAAAAGGAACTAAATGATATAACTAATGATAAAGAAAACCTACAAGTTTAAAATACAGTTACATAAGTGTTACTTATTAAAGACCTTGGAATATACTTATAATATACTTGGAATATATTTATATCCTAATCTATATATGTAATATATGTGATTTTGATAAAACAGTAAATATAAGCCAATGCAGACAGTCATTCTGTGGTTTTACTCTCAGAGAGCAGACCTTGTGTGTGCCCTGAGGGAATAAATAGAAACGATGTCCAGATCACCTCATGCTAGTATATATTACAAGTCACATGTGATTCTGACTTTGTAGCGCTGGTATTTTTAAAGCCCCCAACCACTTAGTGTGGGTCAGATTCATTTGTAAAATATGAAAACCCTGTGAGTGTCTAACATTAACACCATTCTCTAACAACATTTAGATATAATACATGAAATAATACAAAATCATCTGAAAAAGTAAATTTAACAAAATCAATGGAAACTTCTATTATTCAAAGCCAAGTCATTTATAAACAATACATTTCTAAAACAGAAAATAATTAGAGTGAAAATCTTCCCAGACTTACCTGTTCTAACTTCACAGGCCAGACAGAGACTAATTACAGCGCCGTGTGCAGAAGCTCTGCTGACAGCTGAGTCTTGGCAGCATTTTAGATCAATTGTAAGCACAACTTTTTCTAAAAGCGGAGCTAATGTATCATGTCTGTCTCTTTCACCTCTGCTCTCTTCTTTGCTTCAGAAGAGCACTCTTGCAAACAGGCAAAGACACAGACAGACACATGCACACACACTCACACAGAGTGTATACAGTAAACCCTCCGGTTCCCATTAAGGACCTATTTAAGTGGAGAAGACGACCATGTCTCTCATGGCAACCAACCTATTTATACACTACTGTATGTCTTTCAGTCCTCACATAGGCAATACAGTGTCATTTCATTCATCCATCCATCCATCCGTTCGTCCTTCCATTTACCCATCCCTCCAGCCATCCGTCCATCCGTCTGTCTATCTATTTAGGGTATCTATATACATGATCAAATTTGCACTATAATTGAAACTAATATTCTACCTACCCCAAAAGAAGCAAAGAAAGCTTTTCAGAAAGTTACAGAAACAAAACTGCAGGTAAGATTTTAATCTTGTAGTTATAATTATACCCAGTTGTAATGCAAAAGTGGACGTAAGTTATCAGTTAAAATACAGCAGATATACAAAATACCATCACAAAGGATGATTCTGGAACTTAATGGGCAGATGGACATAACGATGGATGAATTTCACTCTGATCCAGCAGAACAGTACATGTTGTATGTATGTGATATTAGTCACTTGTTCTATTTCACAGAAGTCTAGAATTTCAATAATTCTGAATGTATTTCATGTTGTTTAACAAATAAAAGAGAAAGAGACTGCTGCACCTTACCTTACCTACCAACATGTTTTTTCTACTTTAAAAGGTATATAATTATTAATTCATTAGAAACATCTTGTGCCAATTATTGAATGTGATTTGAGATTCATTTTCATTCAACCTCATCTTTTCCCGGAAGCATTGTTAGCAAAAGTGCTGTGGCAGCTCGTTTGCATCAGACAAAGCCTCCGAGGCATCTGCCTAAATGTGATTAAAGACCTTGGTTTGCGTCTCCAGTCCAATCTGAATTGCTTACAACAAGCAAAAAATTTAAAAAAATAAAAGAAGGACACTCAAACACAGAAACGAAGGGGATGTTTACTCAGACCTCACTGTTACTCTGCCGCGATCCCTAAACTACTGCCTGTAATTTTGTTTTGAATTTCATCAGAGGGCAACATGCCATTAACAATTCATAAGTTCAATTTAGCCTCTGGGTTGCCATGGTAACTATCGTTGCCGAGTTGTGGCTAAAGAGTGAGAGAAGGTAAGGAGGCAGAAGGAGGGTGTCTGAAAGTGAGGGAATGAGAAAGAGCCAGAGAGAGAGCAAGAGAATGAGATAAGAAGGCAAAGGGCATAAGCTCAAAACATGGTCAAAAAGAGGTTGGGGTGGAAACTTTGGTGTAGAAGCTAACTGCAAAGTGCTGAGGTCAAATGAATCACTAACTTTCTCCAGGGGTGAGTTTATTACCAGCGCAGAGTCACTCACCCAGACCCAACAGTTTCGTAGGTTGATGAAATGACTCACAGCCTTATCCTTTGATCCCACAGAAATAACCAGAAGTGCTAAAATGCCCCACTCTCAGCCTCTCACACATCACCCTCTCAAAAACACCTCCTCCTCAACTGAGAATGCAAGATTCTACAGTCATGCTAAAAGATGCGATAGCATGTCATCTTTCAGGTAGATTCGAACGCACTCCCTTGTAGGGCTGGACAATTATTCAAACATTGATTGAAACTGATATTCAGAACCTATAAACATTATAATTTTACTTCTTATGATTATTTAATTATTATTATTTTTAATTCTGTTACAACCTAAAAATCAAATTCTGAGTGTGTTTTCATGTACTGTCCCCTTAAAAACAGATGACTGTGTGTGTTGTCATGTGACTCGGTTTCCTACAAATACTTTACAATTACAAATTTCTGTACTGCTCTGTAAATTTAAAAAAAAAAAAAACCCACACCTTTATTGGTTGAGGATATTTATAGTGTAAATCTTGTCAGTGAGCGATGAAGGCAGAAAATAAACCAAAAAACACAAACAAAATAATTGTTCATTAATTGTATTAGAGATAAAGTGCTTAATTAATTGATATTGATTTGAGCTCAAATCTCCAAGTCCTACTCTCTTACATGATTTGGAGTGTTGGTGGCATAGTGGTAGGACACCCGGCTCTGGACCAAGAGGTTGTGGGTTTGAATCCGACCTCTGGCATTGCCAACACTCTGGCAGTCCCAAAGCAAGACCCTTAACCCTAAGTTGCTCCCAGAGGAACTGTCCCTGCAATTAGAAAATGTAAGTTGCTCTGGATAAGAGCGTCTGCTAAGTGCTGTAAATGTAAATAAATTTGCACCATAAATATCCAAATTACTGTTAAATGCAATTTTGTTTCAAATTCTATGTGCTAAAAGGTACTATCACGTAAGCTTTAGGAGGGACAGAGCATATCACCTACAGGGTGCTACTAAATAACCGACAGACGTGTGTCAGTATTTTAAATATTTATCCCACTAAGGCTTCTGACTCCAGGCTAGTGTCAAAAGGTGCTTGAAACCACTTTTTGATGTGAATGAGTCATACCAAAATGAAGGACTCAAACTAACGTCTCTTTCTCAACCGTTATAATAAGACGCCTCCGCCGCGAAGGACATATTAATCTTGACATACCTGGCAGGCAGTCTGAGATCAGTTTCTTACCTGATTTGATGAAGAGGGTGGCACTGCAGGAGGCCTTGCCCACCTCATTGGAGGCGGTAACGGAGTAGGTTCCGGCGTCGCTTGCCTTCGTCCATTTGATGAGAAGAGAATGTCTCTCTCCCTCCACTTTTACCATATGTGTGGGACTGTTTTTTATTTCCATACTGTCCTTGCTCCATATCACTACATAGGAAGAGACCAAACATGTGATTACTTCTAATATAAAGTAATAAGCATCATTTTAATTACAGTTCAAGAAAAATTATTTCAAGAAATATTTATTTGAATGGCATGAAGTAAAATGATAAAAATTTTAATCTACACTGTGAGATAATTCTTATTTAAATAAAACAAATCTAGGGCTATAAAGGGTAATTTCAGTTGTTGTTGTTTTTTACATGATTACAATTAAAATCACTTTAGGGGTAAAACATTAATTTGTAAGTTGAGCTTTAAGCAGTGATGCTGAATGTCCTTAAATGTGAGGTACCTCTATAAAGTTCAAGTATGTAGTGGTCAGAACTTTGACATTATAAAAACAACATACTAATTAAAATAAATACTTGACGACTGAATGATTATATAACAGTTAAATGCTGCTGGGCTAAACTATATTTATTTCCCTAGCAAATGAAGAGGAAACTAATAACAATGCAAAAGGTTTCATTTCAGAACTACTCCACTTATCTTCTAAAGGTTAAAAATGAAACGTGTCGGTAGCAATTACTTGCCTTCAGGGAGCGGGTTGCCAGCGATGATGCACTTCAACATCACTTCAGCACCAGAGGACGCCACTGTGTCCTGAAGAGGAAACTCAAACACTGGGGCCTCTAGAGGGTCCTCTCCTGCTGACACGTAGGAGTCATCTGAAGATTCTGCAAATAAATATTGTACAGCAGAAGCACATCCATATTAATATATTGAAAGGCACTGTATTACGCAAACAACAAGAACTCAGTATTTTATTCAGCATTCCAGTAATCTCATGTGTTACCTGACAAACTGTCTTAATTATTTTGCTAAATGAAAATCAGTCACAAATGCATGCACAAAGTACACACCCACCTAATTCAGGAGACATGGGTCTTTGCCTGCGTCCCCTCCCTCTGGTTTTTTGTGGTTTTTCTTCTTTAACTACAGGGCTTTTGCTCTCTTGTTCACTCTCTGGAACTGCGGAGGCTTCTGTCTCCATGGGCTCCTCTTCCACAATGATCTGAGGAATAGTGAGCTTTGAGGCCGATGCTGGAGGAGTCACATCCACCTCCATCTTCTCTTCTTCGCAAGATAGCAAAACCCTAGGAGGCTTTGAGGATGCCTGAATTGGACATTCTTGTATTGCTACAGTCTCTCCTTGCACTAGAGGGCTTTCAGGTCTTCTATCCAGTGTTCGAAGTGCAAGCTCTTTGGCTGTTTTTCGTTGAAAAGGTTCTTCCTCTGCTTGGACAGCTGTGACTTCCTGAGCTCGGGTGACCCTCTTCACCAGTGGACTTTCAGGCCTCGGTTCTACTTTGCGCAAAGCCATCTCCAATACATTTCTAGATGGAGACTCTGCTCTCATTCTGCGAGGGGACCTTGGACGATCATCCGCCATTGTGGAGACTTCTACAGTTGGGGATCTTCGAGGGCTTTCCCTAACAGGACTAGGACCACGGATAAGTCTTGGAGACCTGTGTCCAGGTAACTCAGATGGTGACATTGCCTCCAGAGGGGATGGCTCTTGTCCCACCCGGCTAACTGTTATAGCTGTGATGGGTGACCGCTCTAGAATGACCCTTTCCTGTAACTGTGACTCTTGTGTCTTGTGTGTTTCTTGCCAATGAGGTGATTTTGGTGGAGAGGGTTCTTTGGCTTTTTCACTCTCACTCCTTTCTTGCTCCTGCTGGGCACGCTCTCGGTCCTGTAGCTTCTGAAGGACCTGAGGAGGGATGGGTTCCAGTTTTCTCATGGGCTGTCTGCTCCTGTGGACCGATGAGATCTGTTCAGTGGAGAAAGCCTTTCTCATGTGTGGTTTCCCCACAAGCTTCTTGATGCGCTGAAGCTCCTCTGTGAACTTGTTTTCAATGTCTTGCACCTTCTGGGAGTAGCGCGGCCTGTCCTCTAGGGAGGCAGCCCTCTCTCTGAAGACAGACCTTCTCTGGGCAGCATCTGCTTTCAGAGCTTCATGAAGATCCTCTTTGGAGCTCTCCCTAGAGATCCCCAACCGGCTTCCACCCTCGTCAGAGTCTATGGAGGGTGCTCGGTTAAAACCAGCCCAAGAGCGTCCAGAGATGGAACCCTCGGGGTTGTCAATGCTCCTTCGGCGCTCCTCGAAGACACGCACCCTTTCAAAGATCTTGGAGCTAGCTCGCGTGAGTTTAGGAGAGGGACGAGGGGTAAGGTCCTTCCGGGAATACTCACTGACAGGGGTCTGGGGTCGGGAATCCTGCGCACTGCTCTGGGACATGGCTGAGGATTTGGGCTGCTTAATCTTCTCTTCAAACTCTCCAGGTACCGTGTCTTGGTATTCGGTCGGCACGACGACTTTCTTGCGTGGGGTTAAGGGTGTGGGGGGACCTGAGCCGGAACGACCGAGCATGGGAGAGGTAGATGGACGGACAATTTTGGGGGAGGGGGGAGGGAGAACCTGTGGGGGAGATTCCCTCAAAACTTCCTCAGATTGGCTCCTGAAAGAAGGTGATTAAGGGAAATGTTCTGTTAGAGTATTGGCTTTAAAAAGGGGGGAGGAGCCCAGCTGTTTGGAAGAGGACAGGGGACCAGAAAGGCGTTTTGTTTTGTTGGGCCTTGGATGGATGTGAGCTGCTATTTGCGAAAGCTTGTGCAAGGTCATTTAAGCCTATCTAGGTGTTTGTTTTTTCTGCCGTAACATATCTGAGTTCTGATTTGCATATATGACCTAAAGGTAAACAACTTGGGAAACTTTTACATGTCCCAATTAAAAGATGGGTAAACAAATAACTAAAAAGATGGCATGTATCTACTAATTAAATCTACTCTTTTATTTCAGCATCAACTTTGTTGGCAAACTTGGGTAAATACTGAGGGAGTGTTCAAAACATGAAAGAAATTGCAATGCATTTCACTTTGGTCTTGGGGTGACAGTCAAGACCAAATAAAATGATTCACTATCACAGTATAATCAAATTGAAATGAATTTTATTTGACAAAATACCAAGTTGTGTATGTTCGGTGAAGCCAGATTAAATGTTGCCTACTAGCCTATTCCTTCCAAAAGCACTGGACTAGACCACCACTCATCACTGGATATCCACAGAGGCAAGCCACAAGTCATGTGCGAGTGCTGGAAAGGAAAGGTTACAAATGATGATTTAGAACAAGTGCATGAATGTTACTGTCGAGTCATAAACAAGGCGTCAGCAAGGAGGAAATCGGCTGCGTGCTGGAAATCATCCAGAGTGATAAAACATAAATATTGCTCTTGTTTACACAGCACAAACCAAACTGCAGTTGCTCGAGTGTGCTGAAGTGTTTTTTACAGCTTGGAATTCCTTTCCAGCCTGCAGATGGTCAGACTTACTTGTGTATGAGATACCCAGTGTGAAATAATGCATGAAGATCACCCAAGCAGCGTCAAAGTCATGCAAAATAACAAGGCCATGCAAGAAACCAAGGGGGAAAAACCTGGGATGCTACATAGCCAGAAGTGACGTACACTATGAAAAAAATCAGCAGTTAGTTATGGAAACACGTGCTGTAGCAACTTTTAAAAAAGAAAAATGATATTTTTGCACCATTCAAATTCAAACCTGAATGGCAGTATTTATGTTGAGAGAACAATAAAATAGTCATAAATTACCAAGAGATTTTTCTAGATTTAAAACTTTATTTGCAATAATCAAATTTACAACATCATGATGACTATGAGTATACATTAGAGTGGAATGTAAATGTTTGGCAGTCTTTATATTCAGTGTACTTTTGTGCTTTCTTGTTGAAAAACAAAATTCAACATTAATATTGATGGTTATATAAATCTGAGGGACATAAAATAAACATTTTTGTTATTTTCTACAGTATCAGCAGAATGCAAATAGATGTTAATACAACGTAATCGGAATGTTTTTATATTTCATGTTTTGCTTTAAAGTGCATGCAAGGCCGCATGCTGCATTAATTCTCTGAAAACAACATGCAGAGGAACCCAAAGAGCCCAATGGCACCTCACACAAACAATGTGATGCAGATACTAATTTAAAAAACTTCTATTTGAATTCAATTTGCATCCATTGCTGTGTGGGTTAAAACTCAAAAGAACTTGCATATGGACAATGGGGGTCAAAGGAAAGTATGAACTAAAGGAAAATAAATCTCGATGAGGCACAAAGAAGGCAGTAATTGTGGGCAGGGGAGGTGGCCCATAACAGCTAACTCAGTAATCTAATTTCCTCTCCTCTACAGTTTGGCAAATGCATTTGGATTTGTGTGTTTTAAATTACAGTGTAATGTGATGAACGAGTAAATGTGAAACATTTCTAGGCTCTCATGGAATATTTTTCCGCTTAAAACGCTCACCGCAAAGCAAAAGCATTTTCTATAAGTCACTATAATTCTGAGCACAGGCATAAGAGTGACGACGCGACCATGACATACGCAAACAATGCATGAATTTTAACTTCTTGCAGTTTAGACAGTTCATGTTGAACATTTATCTAAATTTCCTGTTTAACACACACATACACATACACTCATACATAGAAAAAATCTAGAGTATTCAGCTGCAGTGAAGAGAGATAAGCACTACCTTACAGGAAAGGGCATTGTTCACCCAGAACTACAGCCAGCATGTTATATAACACTGATCTGACAAAAGATTATTGTCTGGTAGATTTAAAGGCCAGGGCAGTGCAGTACCTGACTGATGACCAAACCCTGCCCCTGCCATCTCGCAGACCAGGCTATTAAGGTTGCCTAAGCTTCATATACAGGAACACAGGACCAGCCTGCCATCATCAATTTGTGTCATTGTACGGCCCACACGTTCTGTCGACATCACATAAATTGAACGGACAGATGAAAAGTGAGACAACAAACACAGAGGAAGAACAAAAAATGAATAGATGAAGCTAAGGGGTATAAATCGAAATATCACGGTATGGTTCCTGTAGCACTAGAGCATTAAGTGAACATGTCATGAAATGAGAAAATATCCAACATTTTATTGTAGGGGAATGTGGTTCGTCAATGATATTTAGATTTAAAATGAATGAGCGTTGGGAGTTGGGTGTTGGGGAGGAAATTTGGAGGGAAAGACCCGAGGTGCTGTTGGTGCACAGTTGGCCCTGGCTCCAACATGGCTCCAGGAGGTGCTGAGGAGGCGTGACCAATTCACCAGATCCAGACAGTCAGAGCCCCTCTCACTTGTTTGCAATGTGTGAAAAGCACAGCAAAATTATCGCTAAAAAGTCACTTCACTGAAACTGCCACTTTCTCAGAATTGTAATTATGTAAGAGTGATATTTGCAGCAGAAGCCACACTGTTGACCGCCAACAAATGAGGAGCCAGGGTTGACGGTTCCTCAGCGTTGACAGGCAGCTTCGCCACAATATCTACTCACTCCAACCTGTCATTGTTTCTGTTAACTTCCACCTGCGAGTGAGTCACGTCTAATCGAAATGGCTTTGGCAGCTCACGCAGCTTTTTCTCTGTGGGCTGAGCTGAACCCCTTCCAACAGCAGAAAGCCCACTTCTGTATGTCCTGCTGCGCTGTAAGCTTCCTCTCAGTGTTCCGACACAGAGAACAAAAGCGAGAGAGTGAGGTTGCACCCTGGGCTCTGTTCTCAGTCACATCCCCTCCTCACACTCCTGCAATGTCATGTCAGAGAGAGGGTGTCCTGTGGCACAAGAACTGGAACTAAGGGCAGTTTACTGGGCCTTTTTATAAATCAGTTTTAACTGTGGGTTGTGGCAGGGGTTGGTATTTTTGTATTATTGTTATTATTATTATTGGAGCTTGGGAACTTTATTTAGAGGGGAATAGAAAAAGTCCTTCCTCTGTAGAGACTGAACGTGCTACCATAATAATCGCTAGCTAAGGACACACTTTCCTCGGACCCCCACACTGGCCGGGACAGATTAGCGCGGGATGCCCGAATCAGGGGCTCCACCCCGAGGTGCCTGATCTGGGTCCCGGTCGGCTCCCGGCCGGTGGCTTGCCTGGCGGACTGTGGCCCTGGAGCTCTGGATCCCAGGGACAGTGCCTCTTTCTCCACCACTGTATTCTCGCCAGACGCCCAGTAACCACTTGCATCTGGAGCTACGTCCATCATCCGCTCACCTAGAGAATAAATTACAAAATTAAGAAAATTATAAGTTAAAAAAACAAGACACTATAAGGCTATAAGACTATAAAAATCTTTCTTTTCTTTTGTTGCTACTTTTAGGGATTGTCACAGTGGATCATCTAATTCTATTTCTTCTTGTCCTCTGCATCTTCCTCTTTCACATCAACTACCTGCATGTCCTGTAACCACATCCATAAACTTCCTCTTATGCCTTACTCTTTTCCTTGCTCCATCCTCAGCATTCTTCTTCCACTACACTCAGCATCTCTCCTCTGCACAATTCCAAATCAATACAATCTTGTCTTTTTGGCTTTGTCTCCAAAATACATTCATAGGAAATAAACATGAAAATGCATCTCTTAGATGAACAATGTTAGACGACTTACCTGATTTACATTATCATTCTTAAATAAACATGTAAAAGCTATGTATGACCTATGTAACAGTGCTGTAAAGTTAACATCTTTTAAACCCTCTAAAAACGAGTGACGGTAGAGGTGATCGAGTGCCGGACAGGCGGATTGGGGCTGTGTCAGGAAATTTTAACTGGTCCATCGTGACTAAGAAAGAACTAAGACAGAAAACAAAGCTCTTGATCTATTCGTCCTTATTTGTTCCCACCCTCACCTATGGTCATGAGCTGTGGGTGGTGACCGAAAGAACGAGATCACAGTTACTAGTGGCCGAAATGGGGTTTCTCCGCAGGTTGTCTGGGCTCTCCCTTAAGAGATAGATACATCCTGGAGAGTCACAGTAGAACTGCTGCTCTTCCACGTCGAGAGGAACAAGTTGAGGTGGTTTGGACACCTGGTGTGGATCCCTCCTGGGTGGTTACCTAGTGAGGTTTTCCGAGCATGTCCTACAGGCCCGGATGGATGGATGGTTTATCATGGTTCAGGTTATGCATCTTACATACACTAACTATAATTTAGAGGATTAATTAATAAAATATGATTTTCTGGGTACCGTTTTTCTTTTCTGTGTTATAACAGATCATATATGGGCCCCTAACTTTTTGAAAATTTTCACAATAATAGCTACCTGTCTCATTAAATGAACTGGACGATTTGATGGTGAGTATCTTTTATTTGTTTTATTTATTTTATAAAGCCCACAACACTGAGGTAAGGGCTGGCCAAGAAATCAAAACCTCCAGCTATAATCATAATAAACTCTATAAGGTGCAGTTGTTCCCACAAACTCATATTCTTGAGATAATTTGAGCGTACCAGTGTCTCATTCTACAAAGTCTCAGACAGCACCCAAGACGTGCCCCACTTCCAGCAATGCCCATCACAAAAAAGCCATCGACGGCAATTAAGTGTGAGCATGTCAGTCTGAAAGTTGAAGGCAGACTGAGAGGTTTCTTTTCATCATTCTGGGATATGATTAAAACTGTCCTTCAAAGTGGTGCCCCAAATTCCAGCCTTTCATCATTTGGAAAGTGTATTGGTAAAAAGAGAAATTTCTGGACGCTATGTTACTGGCTTAGAATTGCAGCTTTAAAAGGTTGTAACCCATTCTCTCTTTCTATATGGAACCAAATCATCCCGTCTTTATGCTTAGTGAAATAAAGCTCATGTATTACGGTGAGAAATGCATGAAATGGAGACGTAGGGAATGTCTTTAACAGTGGATAACATAGAGGATTTCCCCACGCTGTGTGGTTAAACAGGATCTACAACTATTGTTTTTGACTGTGTGAATTACAGATTTACGACCAGCTAAAAAGGCCAGCTTCATGACATTATGGCATTTCCAGCAGGCTCTGTGACAGTGCAACCTCAGCAGGAGCCCAATCACTCCGGGTGAGTTTGCTTCTGGAAGGGGGTGCAGTTTGATGCAGCCGTAATGAATAAAAGCCACTATGAGGACCAAACATCCTTCATCATCCTCATCAGACAGCCAGCTTCTGCCCACCTTTTCACTGTTAGAGATTTTCTAACATTTCAAATCAATCTGATATGCACCTACCACATGCTCCTCCACATCCTTGACACATTTATTCCTGCCAATTTTTTTCCTTTGTCTGTGGATTGTGAATATTTGCTCTCTAGATGGGCTTCTGAGGAGGTTTTTCTGTATGAGTGGGCGTTCAGTGGTTAGGAAACAATATACTAGGAAATTACTCTGTACTGAGCTTAAGGGAGGAAAACTAATCTCATGGAGAACTAATCGCAATGGGCAAAGCTTTTGCTCATCAAAGATTTAATTGATGATTCTTTAAATGTATACACAGCCAGATGAAAAAATGAGAATGTTCTTCATACTTCATGCTTTCTTTCTTCTTAACTTGATTTTGGATGGTAGAAATACAATTTACTTTCTATCCGCTCATCTCTGATGTAAGAAATGGAAATATTGTTTCTTCCATCTAAAGTTGTCCCAAATCCTCTACCATTGCCTCTCTCCAGGGGCTGCGGGGACACATTTTGTCATAATATGTAACGACAGAGGAAAGTAGTGCTGCACCTGAACAGAATAACAGGAATCAGCCTCTCGTTGCTGTCTTTGTAAACACGAAAGGCATTCTGCCTCTGTCAAGAACAACGGAATCAACGGCATGAAGGTCTTTCAGAATCTGAACGGTGAAGCTGCGTGCCTGTGAACATGCTGAGATTCAAGCAAAGAGTGGCACGATTTGAAGCCAAAAATAGGAATGATCTAGTAGAATGTCTACTACTGTAGAATGCTCAACATTTATCTGTTTTATACTATAACAAACAATGTGAATAGTAAATGCAATTCATGCAATCCAGCATTTCTCTTAATTACAAGGAAACCAAAAAAAGTTCTTGCCGTTTGCCCAATCTGAACGTCTGCAACCAATGCATGGTGGTGCGTTCACTGACAGAATTAATCCTCTAAGGCTTGACAGGACAGGCCAACCTTAAAGTCAGAAAACCGGCAACCCTGAACGAACTGCTGTACTAATGCAACTTATTCAGTTTGACAGACTGAATGTGAATCAAGTGAGTCAATCGTTTCTCTCAGATATTGTTCCAATGAGTAATGCCATGGTTTTGGATGAATCTGAGGATTGAAAGTTCTATGTGTTTATCTTGACATCGGTGCACAGGGCAGATCAATAGATTTGAGCCCATACCCAAAAGAGAGAAAAGCAACCCAATTCACGAGAATTTAGAAACTCATATCTGTCTGGCTGAGAGATAAGCCATCAACAAGTCAAGTAACTGTGATGACAAAATAGATTTTCTGGTATAGAACACCGAAGAGGGTCACACCAAACACAGAAGTATCAACAAAGAAAAATTGCATTGATTTTCTCTTGCCGGGTGAAAATCAAAATGTAATAAAGCATGAAGATCTCAGTCTAAACATACACGTGTATGTGGCCATCTCTAGTAAAGTGAAGAGGCGCTGTGATGGTTGTGTGATGTGTTGGCGAAACGGTAAAGGGGGAAGGGGGGGAGTGGTAATTACCTGCAGGGACACGCTGAGAGGCCTCATCTGGAGCTCCTCTGCCCCCTTCTTTGGTCTCCATCTGTGACTCGCCTGCTTCGTCTTCTGTGGTTTCAGAGTCTATAGACAAGAAGAAAAAGTAAGGAGAAGAAAAGCTAAACATTCCAAGCCCCAATCAGACTGAGGACTTCACAGCTGAGACCACTTCTAAGAGTTTTTCATGAGTGATGCCCAGAAATTAGGGCCTTTTTACAGCTTTACACCAAACAGATTTTATGTTCTCTGGAAAGCAAAAAGTGCAAAAATGAGACGAATCATTTGAGTTTAGGATGAAGTCAAACTTCTGCTAGGCAAGAGAAGAAAAGGTGAAATCTCATGCGCGCAAAGTGACACAGTGAAAGTTTCGGACATGTGGGTGAACATGTTGAACGACAACGGGGTGGAGAAGGTAAGTGAGAAATAACCATTACCATAACTCTGCTTCCTGCACGAGCGGAATACTTCGCTTCCATAGTGGCAGAGGGGAAAGGAAAACAGGAAAGCACAGTTACTATAGAAACCAATTCCACCCCCAGTAAATCAGTCACACAATCAGTCACAAACGCTGGCAGAAAGTGCTGAGCGGGCATTTCTTTTTCTGACAGAGCTGCTACTGATGCCTCTGCTGTTGAGCCTCAGTGGCCTTTGAACCAACAACATGATGAGAGCCGTCACTGCACTGCGTCATTGCGCATTTCTATCTTAAACTGTGTTTAAAGAAACACAACGAGGAGAATGATAAAAAGTAAAAATAAAAGTTTAATCTGCTAATGAGGCCTCTGAGAAATTAATGGCTAATTTAATTATTATGAGATCACTTGATTAAGAATAAGACTTTGCACATATAGATCCTATGTGAGGGATGTCATAATTATATTTGAAAAATTTGTGTGTAATTTTACGGTCTCTAATACACAAGCTTGTCCTGTGCTTTCCGGGTATCCAAATGAAAAACCTTGCTGTGAGTGACTGAGTGATTATTTTCGTGAACACACCACAGCAAGTATACAGTGCACCACAACGAAATGTGACCTCTGCATTTTACCCATCCATGAAGGCACAATGGGCAGCTAACATGGGCAGCACCCGGGGAGCAGTGCTTGGGAATAGTATATTGCCCATGAGTACCGGTCTGGGATTCAAACCGGCAACCTTCTGACCACGGAGCGAACAGCCTAACCGTTACGCCACCATCTGCTCCCTGTGGCGACTTAAGGAAAGTATAAATACTACAATAAAAGGTATATGACAATTGCCAACATCATCAAATAAATAATTTGCATTATTCAGCTGCATAATTATTTGTGCATGTCCAGGAGAGCAATAATGAAATCAGACTATGTCATGTTGGCCCTGAACAAAATATTTAAAGAATTATATTAATAATACGGATGGAACCGGCACAAGTGTAGGAGACTCAACATGATAAAGAGCTGGCAGGAATCTGTAGCCTACATTAATATGCTGCTGTCTCCTAAATTATTTAACATTTCATTTTGAACAGACTCAATAATAAGACAACGTCTCCTTTTCTCATCACATAGAGTGCAAATATCCCAGCAGATAATGAGCCAGTATCTCTAACAGAATAAATATTTTTCGTGAGAAATAATCATTATGCTTTATTAATGCAGAGATTATTTGGCCTCACATTTATCAAGTAAATTGAGGTATCGTCAGTTCCCTCTTAATTAGACCCATTTCTGATGGCTGCCAGATAATTTCAGTAAATCTGTCTTGCATGGCTGCCCACTCTCTCTCTCTCTCTCTCTCTCTCTCTCTCTCACTGATACATACACACACACTCCAATATAGACAATATAATCTCATACAAACAACATTATGTACAACACAAATGGAATATGGCAATTCAATGAAACCAAAAACAGATTTATTATTCAAAAAAATACACCAGTGGTATCTACAAACATTTGACAAGGTAAACAACTGTCCAGCAATAAGATTAAGGATGCAGGAGACACTGTTTATATATTATTTTGTCAAGTGATACTGTGAGGCTTACTTTTGAGGGAGTAAAATGTTATGCATGGAGGGCACATTAAGTCTAATTATCTCATTATCTGATATGAATATGGGCATTGTCTCTATTAGCATCGCTTATTCATGGGTACTTATATAAAGACTTGTCGGTAACACCATGAGAACAGAACACAGTGAGATGAGATAATGATGGTGTCAAAATGAAATGCTGACAACTCTTTTCAACATTTATGTAGGAATATGTGATCATTTCTTGTTGATTTGGAGCTGCAAACTGAGTTTCCAGCAAATGTTGAACAAAAATCTACTTGCCAAAATGACTTGGCAGCTGTTAAGAACACAAAATTGGCATCTTGATTTGCACGGAAGAAATTAATATGTTATTGAGATTTGTGTGGTGAAAAACTATGATTAAGTTTCACTTCTTTGTTGTAACCACATGCAGGGTTGCCAATTCTCATGCATCTGGCGTGACACTCGCGCATTAAGCATCAATCTCATGCTCTCCCTCCAGCCAACTGACCAAAGTTGGCAACACTGCTCATGCTCATCAGCTCATCAACTAATTCTCAAACCTGATGTGTTTGTGTTTTTAAGCAATGAAAAATGCAAAAATGAAAAATGACAGAGGGAGGAACTGGGCCTGAAAGGCACAACAGTACAACGCATATCTGAAGACATTTTAAGGGAAAGTCTATTAGTTTGTACAGATTGACATCTGGTAGTTCTAACATCCTCAATCTTAATGACAGACCAGACACTGGGATTGACACTACAACTGACGAGACTTAAAGATGTGAATGTAAAATCTCTTATGTAGTAACCTGTTATCTATAAAACCAAACACACCATGGGTAAACCTGCCAAAGGTTCGGTTCGAGTGCCCACTTTTCTGAAAAAGAGAGAAAAACAAAGAATATTTCAGTTTATGCACAGTTCAGAACAACAACTGGGTGAATATAATGATTTTGATCATGCAAAATGTTGTCACAATAAACAGAACACAACACTGAAGACAGATTTGAGTAGTGAAGAAACATTAGTCCAAACAGAAAAGTCCACTGCGTTCGTTTAACCTGGTGCACCAGTTTCTAACAGAGTGTCTGTGTTCTTCTAACCTAGATTAAAATCTGAAAATAGGGCAATTTTTGACTAAGATATTCAGACGGGACTTTTTTAAACAGGGTGGCCCAAACAATATCACCTTCAGGAAGCAACATGTACCTTCTGCATGTCTGGAGTCTCCTTTAAAATATGTATGCAGACACCAAGCACATCTCGCATAAAACCACAGGCAAACTGAGGTCATCTCAGGAAGGACTTGTTCATGTCCCATTCAAAAAACTCTTTGAATATTTTAAGTTGTTCTAAAATATGGAGCAGTGAGTCAATAAAGAACTTTGCAGGGTCTAACATTCAGTGGGTCACCTTACTGTAATCAAAGGAGGGTTCACTAAACTCATACTAATGTTGCTAACTATTAACAAAAGGGGGCAGTTTTCACTTGATGACTTAGCTTGCTAATGGGAGGAAATAAGCAAATGTTAAAAGGGACCAATTAGCACACCACAATTAGTTTTCTTCTGCACTTGTCCTGTATATGAGCATAAGATCAGGTATATGCATGAAATAATGAAAATCATATCTTGTTCTATATATTTACAATTCGTTTTTGCTCGTATTGGAGTTTTTATCTTTCTGTGTCTTCCATATGCTCTCCCATTCTCTCTGCCAATTACCAATTCAGAGCAATAAATGAGGCAGTAGGGCGGCTGTGGCTGAGGCAGAAGCTGCGGTCGGCGTGCCTCCTGTCACTCCCAATTCATTAGCTACGGCATGAGACGCACTCCCAATGGCTGTGGCATCAGAGATTTCTTCTGCACTCCTCGGAATAAGGTTCTCTAACAACGTTAGCCATGGGTGGCATCCGTCAAAGAGGCACAGGCTGAAACGAGATCACCGGAGGGCATCAGAAGAGAAAAAGAGCAGCAGGAAACCAGGCCAGAAAATAGGAAAGAGCTTAAGTAGAGGAGTGACACACCGACCCAAAATTCTCCAACAGACATCATCAAAAATAGAAGCACGTTCACAAAAATAGAAACTCATGTATATGGCCGTGTCATGGCTTTATGTGGCAATCGTAATGGTTTGTATGGCTTGTCAAGTCCCAACTGCCCACAGCATGCCATCTAAATGTTTGTGTGTGTTTTAGGCATGTGGGTTGGCGTAAGGAGTTACAAGCCAGAAGATTCTATCCATTTGGCTGGGCTAGATCTGTTTGCTCCAGCACCCAACATTTGCAGGCCTTTAAAACCATCTGAATAATTGATGCAATGAGCAGGATTCATGTAGATATGATGCCAGTTAATTTGTCATTAACCCCCACGTCTGGCATCTTTATGGATGAAAAAGCAAGTAGCACTCAAGAGAGCAACTGGCATGCATAATACACGAGAGAGGCATTCTACTGCTGCCTCCATTAGACCAATCTGAAAGCAAACAATGAAGTGCCACAAAGGCAAGAAAGCCAAGTGGTGGTGAGTCAGATTATTATGTTCAATCAAGTACGCTCAAATATAGATGTCCTTTTAGACTTTCTTTAGTTGTTGCTTTGAACTGAGCAGTGCTTGTATTATATGTCTTCCATCTATTCATCTTTTGCCTTGAGCTTCGACAAGGTTGATTTTGCTGCATGCAAAGAATGCCACAGGTTTATGTCCTTCATTCAGTGTGCTGGAAAACACAGTTAGCTGGGAAGCTGGGAAAGTGAGCATGTAATTGGAGCTTTATAAAGAACACCTGCTCTTCAAAAAATGTGCAGAACGACAGATGTGGTGTTGGCTTGAAAAAGGACGTTCAGTTTTGATCTAATTGTCAACTGACTAACAATAAAATATGTGCAGATTTTTAGAATTCCAGGTATGTTCATGCAAGAATAAATATGAGCAGCAACAGGTGTGAAGGAAATTTTTCTTCAATTAAAAGAAAGAGAAAGAAATTTTGAGCTGAAGTAAGACATGGGAGGAGAGTTTTTGGAGTCTTCGGGACATTTGTCCACTGACCTATGAGCCACGGGAATGGAACACTGGCACAGATTGGCAAGATGGTGGGGGGGTGAGTGGGTGAGGGGTTGGATGCTGGCATGACGTCAGTAGCTCTTCGCTCATTGGTAGTTTGTTGAAATTGCTCTCAAGTCCCAGGACATTCTGAAACCTGTGGCTAACGGGGGACGAATGAGCTCCTGTTACATTTTCCAAGCTGACAGTCGTCCAATGTGCTCCGCCAAAGACAGACAGGGCTCATCTCGCTGCGAGTCAGCCGCCCAGGGAGGATCTCCAGCCTGCCATCTGTGCCGTGAAGAGAGCAATCACGCTTGCCTTTCTGGGTCAGAAATGAGTAAACAGGTCACATCCATTCTGCGCTGTTGACATTCAGTCACCAAGATGCATGGCTTTATCGGGGCTGGGAGTATTTGTAAAAATGGACAGCTTTGGCTAATGACTTGATCAGAAAAGGAGAATACAGCAACTCTCTTGCATTGATCAGCAGTAATTGAGGAAAAAACAATTACCGTGGGGCAAAGGGAATGTAAATAGCACTAACAGGATAGGGAATAGATGAATAGGCTGTGGTCCAAACAAACAGAGTAAAGGTAATTAGCTTTGAGCTGTAGCTGGTAAATCAATGGGCTGAGTGACAGTGGGCATGGCAGGCTCTGAAACAAAATAATAAGCTCCTGATGTAATCGTTTAGGTAACAGCAGAGCAACAAAAACTATTGAATATTCTGTCTTTTGACCCTTTTGTCATGTTTCTTCTCTTATAAAGAGCATAAATTTTGAACTAGGACTGTCCTTCAGAGGTTTCTCAGTCTTACAATCACCAGCACGTGGTGTAGACAAATTCTACTCTCCAAAAAATGATTTTGGAGAAAACGACCAAAAAAATCAGCACCATGGAGAGCTCCAGTTTCTTCTCTTACTGCTTCCACCCGAAATCTGGGCAGTTTGAAGTGTTATCACTGCCTCTGGTCACTTGTTAACTCAGACTGTCCCAGGCTGTACATGGCTGGGTGTTGAGGTGGCAGCAACTGGCACCAGTACTGTTTCAAGTGCCTGATCTTGGTTTAACTTGGTCTAATGAGGCCTGGGATGGTGTGCCATTTCATTTTAGCCAAATCCAACTTTCATCACACACAGCTGCCATCCAGCAAGTGAATCACTTCACACATTGGAGAACACTTCCCCCGCAGTCACAATGTGCATTTGTTTTTTGTGCTTGAACTCAAGTCTTTAGTTAAAGTTATCCTAAAGAAGAAGAACACTCATATGACTTCAGCCGTTCTTCAATAGTAATGTATAGATGTTGTCAATTATTTTGGTCATTGTCTGGTTCTAATTTTTACCACAATTACTAAAGCAAAGATATTAACCACAATTAAACTGGAGAAATTTACCTCAACCACTTACACAGCTGAGTTTTGATGAAACCAAATGGGTGGGACATTGTTAGCAATGCTATGTAATTTCAATCATTATATCCAGCTATGTCACATGCCCCATTGGATTTAATTTATTGTTTTATGTTCCATAAAAATATCTTGTTCATCCAGAAAATGGGGGTGACTTCACAGATAATGTTATAAAGATCAACTTCACCAACCGAGGCTTGGATATGATCTTAATAATGTCCCTTATCAAAAGCAAGGAATGACTCTGCCTTTTGAGCTACGTCTGTCTCCGTCTCAGTCCTCTCCACCTGTCGGTCTCTGTCTGCCGACTAAAAGATCCAATTATCTCTCTCCTCCACCCATCCCCCTCTCTGCTCCCCTCCCCATCTCCTTCACACCCGCTTTCCTTTCTTCCTCACACTGATTTCTATCAGCGACGAAAGCTGGAGAAAAAGGGAGAGTGTGTGGCGTTCACACCTGTGAAATGTCAGTGTGACATGTTCTCAGGAAGAGTTGGACATGGGGGACAAAACACTGGCCTTCTGTTCTCTCCAGAGACAAAGTGGCTTGGTTTGTTCTATCGCTCTTGTTCTTCTGTAATGTCTTGTTAGTGAGAGTACATGTAAGTGTGAGTGTGTGGGTGGAAGGGGGGGCTGTGCCCCTCATTGTAATATTGATCTTGCACAAGTGTGCAAAGAAGATTTGTGGCAGACAGAACAAAAGAACACACCAGTGTTCAAATTTAAATGTTAACCAATCATCACAGGACATTACAGTTGTTGCACTTAGATCATATAATACAATAATATTAATAATCTAAAATCATGTTTATTCTTATAATAATATTATCAATTAGCTCCCACTCAGTAAATTAAACTGTTTAATCAAATTGTGTCTTGTACATTTTAGCTGGTGGATTCAGATTTAATGAGCATTATAGAAAAAATGTAAATCTGCACCATAAGGGATAATGGGAATGCTGCTACAAGCAATTCTGCTTTATTACTCCTGGATCTGTAATAACCTCCATGCTGCTTTGCCATATGTTTTCCTCCCTTCTTTGTTTTGGCTTCGTGTAAAGAAATGCAGAGCATAATAAATATTAATGGCGCAATGTCCCTGTATATTGTATACTGTATATAAATATATCATATAAATTATATTTATATTTAAATACTGTATATATAAATTTTATCCAAAAATTAAGCTTAACTAAAAAAAGAAAAAAATCGTTATGAATAGAAACTGGATTTATATATGCTTGGATGGTTTTGCTGCGATAAATCTTGCAGTGCTTGATTATGAATTAAACAGTAATGTTTTACTATTACTCAGTAGTGCTTCTGTTTCATTGCTCATGCGTAACACTGTCATGGCTCGTTTAACAGGACAGGAACCTAAAGCAGTCCTTCTTACCCCCTTGGCACTGCCCCACGACTGGGGCAGCTACCCGCTTGAGAACCAGCATGCAAGAGGGAAATGAGGAGGGTAATGAGTGTGCTAATATTTAGGGGTGTGCGAATCTCCACCACTTCAAATGCATTCGTTTTGTTTACAGGAGAAGGGTGGGGCACACCAGTCGGGAGCGGGCACAGATCCCAGCGCGGGCAGCCGAAAGTGGGGCAAGACTCACACAGGAGACACATGCTGAATGACAAACATAACACATATGGGTCAAACTTCGATACCGAGACTCCTTTGAGTCACCCAGCAGGCAGTGGGGGAAGTTTTGAGGGAAGAGACATGCACTACTGACCTGGAAGCGTTTCTTGGACCAGATTTTCTTCATGGTCTGGAGTAATCCTGGTCTTCTACTGCGTTTGGGGGAGAGCGTGGTGGCCGGAGCGACCGGGTTTTCTGCGACCTGGGGATTCACGGTTGGACGAGGTGCCGAGCTGAGAGCATCGATAAAAAGGCTGCCGCGGTCCAGTGCTGAACTGAGGCAGCGTCACTTACTGGACACCAAAAAAGCTCAGTTGGCAGGTGCAGAAGTCACCCTTGAAATTTTTACTTTGACAAAAGCATCTTGGAAAACAAAGAGCTTTTCTCTGAGAACTTCTCTATCTTCTCTAGTGACACACCTCAATTGGTGAACCACCTAATCTGCTCGCACCATCTTCCAGTTTAGGATGGAGCTAAGTGGAGCTAAAGAGAAGAACAAGCCTAGCAGGTCAAAAACAAGATATCCCTGTTCCCTGTACTCCCTTCAAGATCCAAAATCTTGAGGAGCATCACTCAGGCACGGCATCTGAGCTGGAAATAAATAGTGAGCACTGGGCAGAGGAGCGCGAGAGGAGCACTGTATAATCAACTCAGGAGGAGCTCGTGCAGACAATAGCAGCCCCGGCGGCAGTGCAGAGAGAGGGAGGGAGGGAGAGGGGAGAGAGAGAGCGAGAGAGAGAGAGAGAGAGAGAGAGAGAGAGAGCAAATGTGCAACCCTACCCAGCTACGAAGAAAGAAGGGGGAAGACAGATAAAAAAAAGGCAAAGGGAGGAGAGAGAGGGGGAGAAGCAGAATGAGTCAGCCCTACAGTGAGCGTCACAGAGGGAAGCAGGACGACAAATCCTTTTTCATGTCTCCCCTCTACGTTTTATTTTTTACCCCTCCCTTCTCTCCCCCTGAGGTTTTTATCTAAGTGATGCTGTGTCTGTGTATGTATGTATGTATGCAGCAGGTTGGTGAGCTGAGCATTAGATTGCACCCACAAATTTTGCTGCATGTCATGTGCAGGATTAATGCCAATGACATCACAACAGCCTCTGGCTGGCATTTCTTAAGTAGCATTCAGCCATTAGCACATTTGACCCACTGCTCCATGTACATCAACAACATTCCCATTAAAATCAAGCTTCATTACACTTCCCAAAACACAAGATTACAGCGTTTTGTTTAAAGTGCTCATTCGCCAAATAAGCTTTGTATGGCAACACTGCATCAATGTTGATTTCCTCATATTGTTTATAAATAACTAATGCCGCCTCATAATTAGCATCATTAAACATTATTAATAAAGAGTTTAAAGTCACATGGGGCAACCTGCAGTACAGCTAAAGATCATTAATTGGCATGCAGCTCAGTAAATTTTAAGTGAATTGGTTTCTCAATCTGGTCCTCATGGTCCAATGCTCTGTACAGATTTGGGATTTCCAGCACCAGCACACCCCAATCCCACATAAGAGTTAATTAGATAATCAGTTGCATCAGGTTTAGTGTGGATGGGAAAATCTACATCTGTGTATAGTAGTGCTCCAAGAGGACCAGGGTAGGGAAATGTTGACATAAAAGGCATGTGCTTTGTCTGAAAATCAGAAAGAGCTAATTGTTCTAAATGTGCACGTATCATGTACAAAAAGGTCAAGGCAATAAAACAGATGTCCATTTTTCAACATCACAGGTTCTCCCAGAGGGGAGAGAGAAAGAGAGTCATTCATCTTCATCATGTGCTACTGCTCAAATCTTGTGTCATTACGACCTGTTAATAAGTCCAGCTACCTGAACGACTGCAATGCCTGCAAACCTCCAAAGCATCTTGCAAAACAGAAAGACTTTAAGTCATAAAGTGCACTCAAATGAAAGAGAGAAATCAAGATGAACAGCTTCAGGACAAGATGTGATATATTAGTCAGACCCTCCAGGATTTTACCATGTTGCGATCGCAGCTATTAATGCAAATTTAGCCAGTCTTAGTGAATTCATTACTATCGTGCAAATTTGACCAATTACCGCAACCTTTCTGCAATTTTTGACCAATCATTGTCGTTTCCTGCAAAACGTTGAGCCATATGCCAGCGAACTCTCTTCCTTGTTACGTTTAGAAGACGCAGGAAAGGTGTGTGAAAAAAACGGCTCACGTTTATCTTCAAAAATAACTCAATGATTAATGGTTAATAAAAATAATAGTTGTTTTGTTTCCTTCATTTAAAAAAAATGTTAAAGAATCATTATAAAGGGGGACAAAATTGCAAAGTTTTCCACAACTTGCTCCCGCAATTTTATTGCAACAAAATGCCTAAAACACAGCTAATTTTTAAGAGATGCTGGCGCAAAATTCAGCCATTTTAAACTGCCACAATCACAAAAAAGGCCCGCCAAATCCTGGAGGGACTGATTAGTAATATATGAAAACCTCTGAAGAACTATCCAGAACATAACTTTATATCTCCACCCAGGCTGATGAATCAGTGTCATTCATGGCATATTTACACATTTTACTCTCAGATTTTTGCAGCGTTCCATTTTGCTCAACCCCTTGCTGGATTTCGCAGTAAGACAGCAGCTGTTCTGACAGTTACAGACAACTCTGTGTCCCCAGTCATCTAAACTGGAAACAAAGTTCACTTAAACTCTCCTTCATAATAAGAAAAGGCTGACGCCACTTTTTGGGGGGATAACCACCTATCTTCGAGCAGCCATCTGAACAGCTCTGCATCATGGTACATCAGTTGACAACTTTAGAGCAACTTGAACTTGGCTAAATTATTCAAGACACAAAGTGTACAATGCTGTACTCGTTTGAAAGCCCTGTCATCACTGGGATAGCTAGTAAACAGCTTTTCCCTGTGCTGCAGAAGCAGACCCCTAGCTAACTTACCAACCAGAGTTCTTCAGAGCAACTAAATTCTAACACAGCCCTCAGGTGTAGAAGTCAAGGGGATTCCAGCTGGAATTACCACCCCTCGCTTCTTCATCCACATGTACATGTGCAGAATATCATGATTAAAGAAATAAAAGTCTTGACCACAGCTCTGCTAAAATCAGTTGGACACATGACCCAATAAGCCTATGTAAAAGTACAAAGTACGATCTGTCACAAGGTAAATGATGACAGGAAGTCACCACAGCCAGGTCAATATCAGCTAATTGCAGATAAATCTCTACTGTATGTGTAATGGTCATTAAGTGATAAAAGAAATGGTACATAGAGATGGGATATGGAGCCTTTTAGCATATTGTGAGTTTTGTCACTGCATAGTTTGTAAATCATTGTTTCCAACAGTTTTGTTTGACTCATCTACCAATCCATAACAATATTCTAAACAATAAACAAAAAAAATAACGATTCAGTTGGTAACATTCTTAAATATCTCATATTGGTCACGCTCTATTATTGGTCTATACTGGTCATTACTCACAGCATCTTTTTTAAGTAATGCAAACTACACTGCAAAAACACCAGCCAGGTTCTTACTTTACAAATTCAGAATTTCCTCTTCACGTTCATCTATCCCCAACAACTGCTCCCCCTCCTCTAAGAGACAGGGATCAATAATTTACCGGCCCGGACGCTTTCCTGCCTGGCCGATATCGATCTAAACCAGGTGCAATCACAACACTCGCCTCTATCTGAGCAGGAGCTCGGCAGCTGAGATGGACACAAGCACTTACACCAACACCTGATGCTTATTTTCACCAGGCGGACATGGGGGATCGTGAAAGATACAAACGCCACAGTCAAGCCTCTTGTTCATTTGCTCCTGTTGTGAGAAATGTGTACATTGTCGAATCTCAAACGTATTGGCATTTCAGAATATTTTCTCCTGTATTTAAGTTACATTTATTGACCTTTCTTTGAAGCCAGCAGTGTAATAAAACTCACAGTTTGGATCAATAGAAGATTCAGAAATTACAATTTCATGCACTCACAATATGTTCAACAAAGTGAAATGGAAAACAAACTGAGATCTCGTTCATTCATTCATTCATTCATTCATTTATTCATTCTCCAAATCGCTTAAACCCTATCAGGGTCGCGGAGACCAGAGCCTATCCCGGGAACTACAGGCGCAAGCACACTAAGATCTAACAATCATTATTTATTCTTGTTGAGGCACTTGCCATAACAAAATAACTCGTTTCATCCCTTTCTCGTTTCTTTGCAATTTTCTCTCTTTGTTTTGCTTCAGAACATGTTGTACTTGTGTAATTATGTAGTTGTGAAATATAGAATCCTTAATGTTGAATCTTGCAGACTCCAGTGCAGACTGCAAAAATACAATCTCAAAATCCCTAAACATCTCTGTTGAGCATGAATCAAGCGTTCCCTAATGGTTTAGAAGCTGTCAATGAGAACGTGGTAAAAGAGTCTAAGAAAAAGAGAACAAAAGGCAACACCCTGTATTTCTACAGGCTATATAGTGTATCACTGGCCATTGTAGGCACACAAGTGGTACTATGGGTGTACAGTGAAAGAGGATGTAAAATATCTGGTTTCATACATATAGACGGAGGCACAATGGGGAGAGTGAGACAAACAAGACTCCTATTACTTCAAAATAAAATTACAAAGCTATATTGTGAGATATATCACAAATCTCTAAGCTTATGAGTCCGCAGTCTAAATGAGAGAGAACAAAGGAAGGTAAATAATGGAGAGAGAGAGAGAGATAAAGAGAGAGAGAGAAATAAGACAATCACTGTCCAATTCTGTTTTAAAATAAAAGACAAAAGGAAGGTTCTAGAATTTTACTCAGACCAAAAGGCTTTTATTATATAGAAATATACTAGCAAGCTATACTTTGTCATTTCTTTTAATAGATTTTCATATTAAATGTATTTTTTTCCTTTCTTATTTTCATATTTTCATTTTCTATGGTTACTGAGGTGCCAATATGGACCATTTTTAAGAAAGGTAGATTGGCAGATGAACAGCAGTTGAAACTATTGGACAAACACTACCTTCTATTGCAGTTAACATTCATTTCAACGCAGGGATGAGCCAGTTCAAAGAACAAAAAATTAAACTTTTCATTTGTGTGAAAACAGAAACAGAAGAAAAATTGTTATTACAGAGAGAAAATCCAAACCCTATCTCCTTTAGATGGTTTCCTGCAAATGGTTTTCTTACAAACATTACAAAAATTTTTAAATGACTTGACAGTCATTAGGACCTTGACAACCGTTACAATATTTCAGTGACAGACTAAGGTGACACCAATCTCCTTTGCTTGGCACTGATATGATGTCCCAGTCTAAACCATTCTGCACACCTCTTGCGCACCTCATGAACTAGCTAAAGCAACTAAACAACTTTATAATCCTCATTCTCAGTTGGATCTAGAAGTTGCAGCCTGCCTCTAGGCTCGGCACACGGAGGAAATGCAGGATTAATGGCTGAGGTGCAAACAGCACTTAGAGAGAAGGGAGGAAGGCGTCCTCCATCACTTCTACCCCCCAGTCAGGAAAGACGAGGGTAAGAGGGTGGGGGGCAATCGCTTCACCGCGCTCCATATTGGCGGGTTTCCCTCCAGCCCCTCCTCCTTCTGATCTCCTCCCCGGGGAGGCATCCAGTGAAATGTGGTGCAATCAGCGGCCGTGCTACACACACAGTGTAATAACCGAAACGACTCTATTTAACAAGAGCGTGGCACATCCATCAAAGCGCTGCCACTTTGCTGATGTGTGTCTGTGTGTATGTGCGTGTGTTTGCATCCAAGACAGAAAGAAGGAATGTGTGTGCAAATCAATATCACTGGGTGGGAGTCTGTGGGAGAGCGAGAGTGTGTGTGTGGGTGGTGTGAGTGGGTGTGTTAGAGAGAGAGAGAGCATGGGTATGCATGGGAGCATGTAGACACTGTGTTATTGTGTGTTTGTCCCCACAATGGTCATGTTCTTAAAGGTGTGTGTTTGCTTGTTTGTCCCAGTATGGGTACTTTAACCTCACTGCACACCAATAACGTGGGGACACGTGTCATTACAGGGACGAGAAACCCATAGCTCTCATTCAAGCTGAACTTCTCTCTTTAAAATCTCGGTCCCCATAATGGTCATATTCTTAAACCAGTGTGTGTGTGTGTGCGCGTGTGTGCGTGTGCGCATATGTGTACCATGTTTTTGTGTTGTGAGGGCCTTTTTGTCACCTATAGAGAGTCTATGGAATGTCCCCACAAAAGATAGTTGTACAAGTTTGTGTGTGTGTGTGTGTGTGTGATTTAATCCAGGCTGGAGAGTGGCTAAGGGCTTTGTGGTCAAACTGATTCAGCTATGTACTGAGCTGCAGCCGTTTGACCTCACTACACACACACACACACACACAGCTGTTTTTCTTTATTTGCACATGTACATACACATGATCTTCCTCCTTAGCAGAGGAGGGGTGCGGGGGAAGGAAGCTAAAGTGGCTGTCAGGTGAGAAATAAATTCTGTTCAGTTGATCTGTTCTGTCAGTGAAATCCATTAACAAATCACCAAGTTTAGGAATTAGTCAGAAGCAGAAAAACTCCACTGACATGAGGGATTCCAGTTCTCTCCGATGCAAATGCACTGCGGGGAGATTAGAGCAAGTCTGCAGACTCTCATCCCGATGCTTTACACGCTGGATGCCACGCAATCTGACAGCATAACACAGCACCCCAGCCAAAACAAAAGCTCCTCCGAAACCTCAAGCGGGGAGAGAAAGAGAGAGAGAGAGAGAGAGAGAGAGAGAGAGAGAGAGCGGAATCCCCGGGCTTACTGTGGCGTTCCCTACAGCAAACAGATCTCTTCTTCCCCCCGACGACTCCCATACGCCTGGTGCTAATCTCTTTAGCTCTGATGCACTCTGACAAAAAACAGAAAAATGATCGAAGCAAAGCTTCTCTAATCACTCCTTACAGTAAGAGAGGCTGGGAAGCTAATGTGGTAAAGAGGGAAGGAGGGAGAGATGGAGCGAGAGGAAGAAGGGAAAGCCATCCACACCGACCACAGTAAATCTCAGAGAGATTAGCAGAGACAGAATGTGTGTGTGTGTGTGATTGAGAGAGAGAGAAAGAGAGAGAGAGAGAGAGAGAGAGAGAGTCAGTCTATTTTGCTTCTCACTTCCAATACAGCAGCCCTGACACTGACTGACTTCATATTGGCTTAATATACTCCAGTCTGTCAGGATTTATTGAAGGTCACAGAAATGCACTCTGGTTTGAGGGCAGTGTGAAGCTTCCAGCGAACAGCATGCAGCTAACAGTGTTTATCAGAGTCACATTTTCAGTTAGAAGACCTGCATGAAAACAAGAGGTCTAATTACCTCATTTTTATGCAGTTTTGCATTTTGGTCTCCACATCAAGCTTCAATGAGCGCAAATGTAACTTTTCTCTCATAAAATGAAAGTAGAAGAAGTTTATGGTTATAATCAATATTTAATTACCATAAAACATGATTTATAATATTACTGGCACAGTTGGTAGTGCAACAGTTAGGGAGTTGGTCCTGTGATCAGAAGGTTGCTTGTTCAAATCCCGGACTGTTAAAGGTACCACTGAGGTATTCATGAGCAAAGTATCATACCCACGCACTGCTCCCCTGGTGCTGCCCATGTCAGCTGCCCACTGTCCCTTTACAGATGGGTCAAATGCAGAGGTCACATTTCGCTGCGGTGCACTGTGTGCACTCACTTTCATTAATTAAACATTACTTAACCACTGGGAAATAACATTTGATGGTTTTCATTACAAAGCCTAGTGGAAATGAATGTAGTTTTCATTAGAATGTGGAAAAAAAAAATCACTAGAATTTTAATCAAAAGATTCTATTAAGAACACACAAGCTGTTCTAATAATCAACTAGGACATTTCTTTATTATCTCTAGAAATTCTTAATGTAAATCTGTATAAATTATTTGGTTGTTAAGTGGAAAGCTTTAAGTGACACCTCTCAGGGCTCGTGCCTCATCCGACAGTATACTCACAATGTTTTTCCTCTAATGCCCTTCTTCATCTCTTCTCTGAGTCTTCATCTCTTCAGTCACCCTCTCTCTCTCTCTTTCCATCTCTTCAGTCACCCTCTCTCTCTCTCTTTCCATCTCTTCAGTCACCCTCTCTCTCTCTCTTTCCATCTCTTCAGTCACCCTCTCTCTCTCTTTCCGACCCAGCTCCGTTTTCATCTACCACACTCCTCTCCCTGCCATACCAACCATTTGAAAGTCCTTGTTTGTTTATTCCTTTAATCTTCCCACTTTGCTTCTACTCTTTCCTCTTTCTCGCCCTCTCACACACACGCACCCAGCTGTTCTGTCATGGTCACGCTCTCATGCCACTCTTACTGTGATGTCCAGTAGTAAAACTCTCTATCCATTCGCTCTGACACTGCCCTTTTTGCCATCTTCCCATTCCGCTGCTTAGAGCAGAGTACACCATTCATGCTGGAACAGGACCATTTCACATTTCTCATAAAGGATTAGACATGGTCAGTGCCCTCCACAGTTACAGGCAGATGAACGAAAATGGCTTCAGCACCTTGATCTCACACAGAAAATATGAGGGCATTTTAGGCACTAATGCTGAAAAGCTGTAAATTTAGTGTAGGTGTGTGGATTAGGTCCAGAATTTAGCTGCTTGAATAAAAACTATACCAGATTTTCTGTTCCTGTCTAAGTTCCTGATTACAGTCTGTATTTATTTTATTCATGTATTGTTGGTTTAATTTCATACTATAAAGAACTGCTCTTTATCATTTACTTGAAAGTTGGCCCATATATCAACTTGATTTGAAGACCAGCTCAAATGAAAGGTTAAAGGCTTCTGAAATTGTTCAATGCATCCTTGATAAACATAACCAGTAAAAAACAGTAATAACCAGTAAATTACAATCATGATACAGTTTTAATCTATGAATTTCCTGGGAGGGATGTTAATTACAGATTGCACATTTTAAAAACCACATATGCTGCCAGACTACCCGAGTTTTGCCTAGTTGCTTTGGGCTGTTTCCCACACCCTGACCTGAAATATGATGACACTGAGGAGTGTCTGTGCTCTGGACATCTTTAATGCAGTGAAAGTGAGCTTTTAAAAGCCTCCTCTTGTGCTGAGAGAGCAGCTGGCTGCCCCTAGCTGTTCTCTGACCATCCAACAACAGATGACCTGTCAGGTCTTTGGCACAATGGCAGACAAAACGGGGCAAGAATAATAAAAATGTGATGAGGAATCTTATTGTATCTCTCCACCTTAGTGAAAAAGTTAAAGGTTTTCTATTTGTAGTCTATGTTTATTCATTCAATCATTCATTATCCGAACCGCTTAATCCCAACTAGGGTCGCGGGGGGAACGGAGTCTATCCTGGGAACTTGGGGCGCAAGGCGGGGACCAACCCTGGGCAGGTGCCAACACACCACAGTAGTCCATGTATATATATTTGTTTACTCAATGTCACTTATTTGTTTTTATATATTTGCTTACTCTATGTACCTTATTTGACGACTGGAACCACGTCGTCTCGTCTCTCTATGTGAATGTATATTGTAGAGATAGCAATAAAGTTTACTTTGACTTTGATGTGACCTTCCTCTCTCTGTCTAAGATTGGTATTTTTCTTGGTGGAATGGTGTATCACTGTATCCGCACTATGCTATGAATACGACTCTAAGCATAATCATTTGGAAACCATTTGTAATCAGTATTGAATCAACTGACTACAATTTGATATAAATACCTTCTTTACGTCAACAAAAATATCATATCAAACGTTCTGTTTGTTCTAATGTCCTGGAATCATCTAATTACCACATGTAAACACTAGAGACTGTTCCAAAGAGATTTTTTTAAAGACAGATATCAAATTTGATTATTGGAGGATATGAAAAGTAATTATTTGTGTACAAATGAATTTATACAAATTTATATTTTGTTTTTAACCAGAAAGCCTTGTCAACATAACACTAAATAATGCAGTTAAAAATAAATTTGTTTATCACAAACAGTCCTTCGATCACTCAAACAAAAAAAATCAAAATTGTTATTACAAATAAGCTGTAAAAACACAAATGTCAGCAGTGGGGTGTAGTGAACAAACAAGAACTAATAACATGGAAGTATCTATCTACTGTCTTTTTCTTTCTTTATTTGTCAGTGATACGTGTTATAAATCAATACTGACTTGTCTGCAATTAGCTCATATCATCCAAAAATATTGTGACTTTCTATTTATGGGCCAGGACCTAGTTAGCATGCCCAGTTTGTCCATTTCATTGGTAAATACTGTTGCAGTAGCTGGTAACCATCCTGAGGTAATCTTAGATTCTCTATTTCCACAGTGACTAGTGAAATAGTCATAGTAACTACCAGTGTTTAGTCTATTGCTAACTGAGTCATCAGCTTGAAAAGCCCAGGGCAGAAATAGAGAGCAGAGTGGAGGCCTTTTTTGCTACTGAATGCTTAAAACCTCTGATCCATTGAGGCAGCAGAGCCTCCCATCACCAACCTGCTCCATCACATCCATCATCCCCACGGGCCACTTTAACACAATCCAGCACCGATTCAGATGAGGGCCACAGCTGTTTCCACGATACAATGCTAAGAATATTACACATCACTCCCACTGCCTTCTAAAAGTAGGTCAGACAGATCTGACTGGGAGCTGGAGGTAATGGACATTACAGTTCGGAAGGTGACGAGACCTATAACCACCTGTTCAGCCCCTTTCAGGCCAACTCAGATCACACATTCATGAAGGTGCAGGGCGTAGGAGGCTTTATTCAGCCACAGGCTTTTCTTTTTACTGAACTCTTCGATTTAAAAGCAACCTTCCGGAAAGGTCAAAGCCTAAGGATCACTGCGCCTTACCACTGCACAAATACACAATATCCTTGAAAACTCAAATAATTCATACTTTTGTACTTAAAATGAATTTTAGAAGTACTTTCACTGCACATTTAAGGATAAGTAATTATATTTAAAATTTACTTGAAAGTGAGTGATTATGTCAATGTGAACATAGCACAGCACAGAACACAGTCCACCACAACGAAATGTGACCTCTGTCCTTGACCCATCCGTGAAGGAGCAGTGGGCAGCTAACATGGGATTCGCCCAGAGAGCAGTGCTTCGGGACGGTAGCTTGCTCATGAGCACCTCTGTGGTAACTTTACCAGTCTGGGATTCAAACCGGCGACCTTCTGATCATGGGGTGAACACCCTAACCGTTAAGCCACCATCTGCCCCAACTTTAATTTGTTTGTTTACAGTTTGCAAATTCCTCATAAAAAGTGTGAACGATGCTGAGATCTATTTAGCTCTTTTACATGGACTTATTCAAATAAATAAGAAGTGGTCTAAAAGTCCTAAATGAAAATAAAGATTGTGTGTGTGCAATGCATGTTATTTATCAAGGAAACCTCGGGTGTGGGTGTTGCCTTGGCAACCTAAGATCCAATCAGAATTTCATCTTGAGATTCACAAATGAATCACGTGTGGAACCTTCCAGAATGTCTCATCCCAAGCCCAAAAATACTAAAACAAAAACAGGTCATGGACAGAAGTGAAAGCTGCCAGTCGTCACATGTATCCAAAATGCAGACATATTGCCATAAGACAGCTGATGTGTCCTGTAAAACATTTTTTCCAATCAGCAAAATAAAAGAAAAAATTTAAAGGCATATGCAATCTAAATAAACTAATGTGACTAACAGTGACAAATGCTAATGGGGACTTGCTTATGAAAAGCAGTATAGCATTTGCAATATCCCCTTAAACTGTCAGTAGCTGTCACTTTTGTCCAAAATACAGGATCACATCCAAACAGACTGCAAGAAAATATCTAAAAGCTAAAAAGACCTCCAGTGCCAGAGACTCCTGCACTAGTTTACAGAGATAACAAAAGTTGAGTAGGGCAGGACGTGCTGCGTTTGTGTGAGCGCTGTTAAAACGAGCCTCTTAATGCGGCATCGCCACTTGGCCGTGATCCTCAGCTAAGGCTTCAACACAAGCGAACACAAGCCAGACTGAATGCAGTCAACAACTTAATGAGTCACGGAGAATTATCCAAACAAGGGACTGCTGCAGGGATCTTAGAGTGCAAAGTTTTGTTGCTAACATCATTATAGGGAGTGTGTGAGCCGGAGCTGATAACAACAGCAATCTGCCTCCCGGGACGCCTCTGTTACTACACACACTCGCAGACAAACACACACACACACACACACAAAACAAAGGCTATGTTTAGGCAGTGCAGGCTTATCAAACTTCAGCAACTCAAAATTGAGCTGTGATCTGGAGAAGCTGAGGCTGAAATGACATATTGAGACTGGAGTCTCAATGTTTATTTAGATGGGGCAAGTGAAGTGAGGCCTGAAGCCACAGTCCACTACCACAACATACATCATCCAGCTTGACTAAATCAGCTTGAGGACCACAAGTCCATACATGGATATAAACTAACAATTAAATTAAATCTAAATACATATAGTGTTTGAAATGAATTGAAATGGAAAAAAATACCAACAACCTACTCTATATTGTAAACTATAAGGATTTGTATTATTCAAGGTATATAGCCTGTAGATAGACCATGTTACACCCAATTTATTACGAATTGAGTTGCTTATGAATAAGTTGAATTTGTTAAATAAGAGAAAGAATCTAAGTGTAAAAAATGACAAAGAAAATGATTGCAAGAAAAAATAAGTCAAAATATCTGCCAACTATTGGGGCAGTTGATAGTGTAACAATTAGAGCATTCGCACTGTGATCATAAGGTTGACGGTTTGAATCGCAGGACAAGTAAAGGTACCACTGAGGTACTCATGAGCAAGGTACTGTCCCCAAGCACTGCTCCCCAGCCTTAAAAGCGTATCCCAAAAATATTCCTCCTTCCCTATGGTATTAATCCATTATGAGCTCAACGTAGGTTTAGAAATAAACAGATTTGAAAACTACTACTTTGCTACTAGCTACTTTGGCTGTGATTAAGCTACCTCTTTCTGTCTGAAGTCATCACTGTGTTGTCTAGAAGAATGTCCCTTTCTCCTCATGCATCAAATTTGTTCAATCTCATTTGTTATCCTATCAAGACTGAAGATACTAAAAGTTTTGCATTTTGACCAAAAAGTTGGGAGCGTCCCACACTTTTTGCATTAAGAACTAGGGCTGCAATGATTAATCCGCATAAAGATTCATATATGCGAAATTTTATGCATTTTATGTGTTGATGCATCATATTATAAAATTATGTAATGTTCAGTTGGAACGGCAATGCACCACAGAAAGTGCTGGGGCAGTATCACTTTTACTGCAGTCCATTGTGAAAAGTTCTCTGCATTAAATATGTGCTAAATGACTTTTTAATTAAATTTTGTGTGGGAGTATTTATTATTCCACTTTTTTCACCATTTACAGGTGTATTTCATAATTCTCTATGAAATAACTGTGATTTATATAACGCTGATTTATTGTGTTACCAGTGAGCTTATGAGTGAGTTTGTGTGGATTTGTGCAGCTGTAGACAGCATGATGAGTTTAGCAGTGTCAGATGCTGCTGCTGAGATCTTAAATTTAGGAATCAGCTACAGCACATGACTACATTGGCGGCCTACATGTGAGGGCCGTGTAGGAGACAATCTCAGTATCATCCACCCTCACAAATGTACTCCCTGCCCTACACACACACACACATTGCTTGTTTACTCGCACCATGAACGGCAGCAACAACTGCAGCTCGGTCAGGGGAAGTCCCACTGTTACGGTGACCATGCACGGACACACACACACACTTGCCATAGTGAGAATGATAGAATACCACAGAAGCCAGTTAGGTTAGATGGACCTACAATTGCGTGGTGCATGGAAACTATGACTGTGTGTAGAGATTTCTAGACAGAATGAGATCATTAGGGCAGATGCACTGGACACACTGAACGTCAATCTCCATTCCACATTGATGATCTGCACCTGCAGCCCTGTCTGTGTGGTTCTGCTATGGTTGGTAGGTCCGATTAGCAGGCAACCGACACATAAATATGGGAAACAGGTGAGGCTGATCTGTTCGAGCAAGAGCCTCATGCCATCCAAATGTCCTCAGCTGAAATACAACAGGACCTGACCTGACAGGACACTACAACCAAAGCCACTTATGTTCTAAAAGTTCATAAAAATGAATTGTATAGTTCTTTTTTAGATTCATCATAAGCTGGAAGAGAGAACAGCATTATGAATAGTTCTTGTAAGACCGGCAGTAGAGCTTAACTCCCATAGGATTTTGGAAAGTAAAAATTATTTTGACAACTGTAGAATCAAAACCTTGAAATTAAATATATTTTTTTCTTTTTCATAAACACAAAATAAATAGGGAAATAACAAATATTTTCTAAAACATTTTGTATGTGTGAATATAAAAAATATATAACTATTATGTTTCATTTTCAAATATTAAGTAAAGAAAATATTATATTGAAGTTTTAACAAATAAGAATCAAATGTATACAAAGGTTCGGTTGAAGGTCTAAAGGGTGGAATTGTAGTGGAATTCATAGTTTGTCCCTCCAGTGGACAAACTATGAAATAGCAACACTCATAACATAATTAAAGATCCATTTTCTATTTTGCCATCTCAATTGAATTGTAATTTATTAAACACTAACACTGATTTATCACAATAAGGGTGATAATATTGGTCAGGCTCTAATTGACACTACAAAACACCTTCCAGCATATTTCAGCATGTGAGCCCAGTCAGGGATCAACCCAGGAAATGTCCCATCTACGGTTGATAATTATCGATGAGGACATTTAAGGTCAGTAATTACATTAAGAAGTTTGGACAGAGGACAGCGTTGAGCTAAAGCTGGCTGATGTGTAATAAATCCAGCCACCAGCCGCAACCTCATACACTGCAAATAACATTCTAATCCTATACAGCTTACTGAGTTAGTTCTGGCTGCATCTCTGCTGTGTGGCTCCAGGGATCTCAGCCACTCTCGCTGCCTTTCTACCAGCTTCAGGCCAGAGAAGACAGCTGTTGCATTATGGGAAAGCTCACTAGCTACATTTCAAAACATGCACACATTTGGATGTAGATATTCATGGCTGAAAGCAAACACACAAACATGCACTCATACATACACACAAATTCAAACAAGTACTATTTATAACAGTTGTGAATATAAATATTTAGAACTACATATTTATATTCACAACTGATGTTAAGTCCAATTTATTTACAGTCAAGGACCTTACTTTGGGGTGTGAAATTTGTTTCATTCAGGATTTAAACTTAAAGATTCAGCTTTATATCTCTTTTTATCAGCACAACTTTCCATTAATTTCCCAATTCTATAATGTTAGAGAGTAAATAATGAATATAGAAAAATCATTATTTGTTATCAATTCTATATCCAGATGGATTTCAAATGGATAAAGAAGTGTTGCCACCTGCACTAACCTTTTTTTTTTTCTTCACAGTACTAAGCCATAGAATGTCTCTGCGTAATAAAAACTATGAATATGAACATGAATGTGTTCATGTTCACAGTCTTGTGCACACATCATTTTGGGTGGAAAAGTGTTTGCTTTTGGTGCGGAACTACCTTCTTCCCACTCAAAAAACTACTCAGGAATCGATAAGAGAATTGATAAAACAAGACCTAAAATCTCTTAAACCACACATTTGTGGGCACATCAACAACTCAATGTCTCTCATTTTTCACTTGGACTTGGATGTAATGGCAGATTTAACATTAAATCCAGGACAGTTCTATTGGTTTCCAGCCATTAAGGTCAGGTGACTAGGCACTTCACTCCAAGTGTGTTAGATGTGTTCACACTCCACTGGAGCCCTGGCACTAGAAGTGCTATTAGCACATCACTGCTGGTGCGTTATCTGATGCCGTCAGTTTCTACCTGGATGTGATTATAAATGCAGAAAAGAAAAAGCCAGACTAAGTTGGCAGAGAGAGGGCATGGAATTAGCAAACAAGGGATTATACCATGCAGCGCCATAATATAATAAAACCCTTCAGAACAGAACTCATCTTTACAGTTTTATGAAATGGCTGAACAGAAAGACCCAATTCAGGATTATAACCCTAACCCTAACTGTTGAACTTCTGCTGCTTCAAGATACAAAAAGCCTCCAAACAGACACGCTCAGTTTTCACAGCTTTCAACTTTTGCTTGTTCTGTGCAGTTTTCAGGTCTCAGTCTCCAGCTGTTTTTAGTGAGCCCCAGCAAGTTGCTTTATATACCCACCATACAAAAGAATGCTGTATATTTTAAGCCAGTTTCTTTATTATTATTTTATTAGTTTGCAAATAGGCTAGAATTGCTGTTTACCTGTTCTGTTAAAGAAAGCATAGTATAAAATCTCTTCAGCTATTTTTTGACAGACTAATCATTCACATTAATATCTGCAACATTTACCAGATATTTTCCAGAGCAACTTTAATTTCTTAATTAGAAGAGCATGGGTTAAATGCCTTGCTTGTGGACCCAATAGTGGTAGGGATGGCAATAGGATAAAGCTGGATTTGAACCTACAACCTTGAGTATTCCCATCTTGTCCTTATCCATTGAGGATAAATACGATTCCAAATCAGACATTTGAGCAGGGCATGTACATTTCTGATAACTACCATTAAGTTACATTCTTTCTTTGTCAAACTTTTAAACTACTGACACTCCCCTGGAAGGTTATTCATCCATTTTTGATGCTACAAATAATTAAGAAACGGAACTAAAATCACAGAACCTGTCTTAAATCAGATTAATATTTATCACTCAGGATGAAAGCAGTAATGCCCAGGCCCTATCTTAAAAGAAAGCTGGAATTCTGAAGTGAGTCACTGAGGCCTCGTTCACCAGCAGAGCTCTCAACCTACTTATTGACTTCCACATGAGTCAGATGCCTATATGAAGCTCAGGGTTTCAATCTATATCTATTTATGGGTTTAAATAACAGTTGAGTGTGTGGCTTTAAATAGAGAAGATATTAAAAATGATCAAACAAATGTAGACACCCAAACGCAAGAGAGAAACAGAAAGAGAGTGTGAGCAATTTTCTGTGAAGAAAAGCATTAAAAGCTCTGCTTGTGAAGCACGCTTCAGTAGGCATGAGCCGCTTGTTTGGTCTATATGTAAAATGCCAATGGAGCACAGACAAAACACGCCATGAACAAGATGCTTTTAGGGAAATTAGACCCCGGGGTAATCAGCATTCAAGTACAACCCTAAGCAAGTCAGTGGACTAGGAGCTCTGTCTGGCTGCAGTTAAAAAGGGAAAGCGAGAGCTGCAGTATTCCTGATTAAAAAAGAGGTGTCTATGTGGTACCTTAGACATTTTTGCTTGATGGAGAGGTCACATCTAAAGTGCTTTGCAAACAGCAGTGTGCTAGCTTCCCTCCAACTCTAGTGCAGGCGCAAAGTGCTGGTTCTGGTTTCTCTTTTGGTATTGATTTATTTTTCGTTATGTATGATGCAGGGCCTCGTCTCCCGGCAAGACGCTCAAAATATTGACTGACAACATGATTGACTGAAGAGGTTACAGCTCCCAGCATAGGAACAGTGTAAAGAGGTCATTCACCAATAGATTTTCTGTCTTGGTGTGTGTGTGTGCTTCAATTTGGAGAGCAATGATACAGTTCCAATCTCATGTATTGTTTAATTGATGAAACAAATTTAAACTTTGGTTTTAGTAAATTATTCTACTAACTCACTGCATAGAATTTAGTTGTCAAGTAATTTTGTTTCTGTTTGGTTTTCTGTGAAATAAAAATGAAAGTGATCCCTCAAATCCTCAACTTTTTCAAGTGTTGTTAAATAATTACATGCAGGTTAGATGCAAGGTTTTCAGTGATGTAGTGTCCTTATGTGAAAAACTTAATGAATAATAAGAAATGAACAAGCGCTTTTAAAAGACAACGTTACATGACCCGACATAACTCTATGACTAACTGGCACAGCACAGAACAGTGACATTTTTTCACTCTGGGCAGAAAGACCTCAGCAAGCAAGTGACAAATTTCTAGTCAAGAATATATTTTACACTTTTTACATACTGTGCTCTGATCACGGAGGTGGTAACATCAAAGGTACCTTTTTATATGTCAGAGGAACAAAATTGCATTGTACATCTCTGAACTTTGAAACATTATCACTGCAGCTGCACCATTACACTTAATGGTACAAAACATTGTCTATTAGAGTCATGTTTGTGCCTTTTTTCCATCATTTGCATTTTATTTTTATGATGATGATGATGATATCATCATCATTTCCGGTAATAAGAACTGAAAGTATTACATAATAATTCATGTCTTTTTTGGTTCATAACCTACATTTTTACCACTATCACCTTCTCTTGTGTTCTCCTGCTAGTAACAGTATCTGCTATTGTACTGTTGAAATCAGCGGAGACTCTAAGACTCTAAAACAGCTCTATTCAGAAGCATGCTATTTTTTCTTCCCCACACTTGTATTGACAGAAAGGTTTAGTGGTGAAGCATGAGCAAAAGCCTACAGTAGCAACTCATTCAGAGTAGGGATGATTGGAAAAGATCTAGTCAGAACCTCCACACCGAGGGACTATATATAGGTGTGATGTCTTCCTGTGCAACTGGAGAGCCAGTGCCCTATTAACATCACAAAAATCTGAGACCTGGCACATTCCACGGACAGAAATAAACCTGCTGGGGAGGGGGCTAAAAAGAGTGATGTAGGCAATATATGGTGGAGACCAGGGAAGAGCGACACAGAGCAAAACTGTAGTGGTGGTAGAAAAAAGTTATAGCAAAGAGAGCAAGCAGAGAGCGAATTGTGAATACAGCAAGAGAGAAGGACAGAGCTACAAGCAGACAGTAAGAACTAGAAAAAGAGGGGAGAGAGGGGGAGAGCAACAGAGCAAGAGAGAGAACTACAGCCCTGAGTGACAAGACAGGTGTGTGCTTTTGAAACTGGACAGCACTGGTCACTTTTCAGCGCAGACCCTCCCTCTGTACAAACTTAGTTTACACGGACCACACAGGCGAGAGCAGCACTTCCACACAATCCCCAGTGACAATCTGTAACTCAACAGCCCTGGCCCATAAATGGACTTCCTTTGATCTGCAGCACAGTCCAAAGCAGTGTTGCAATGGAACTGATCAAGTTCACACTGTCCAAATGACGTGTTTTCATCACACAATGTTAAAGGTGAAAGTGTAAGCCGGCTAAATTCATAGCTCGCACCACGTCAACTATTCCTGCCGAGGGACTGACCCTAACACAACCATAAAATATGGCCACTCTGCTGACAGCTTGGCGGCAAAGACGAGGACATCTATAATGTAATATGTAAACTCTGGTAAAACATGAATAAGGATTCTGCTTTATAACAGACAAGGACAAGCAATAGACACAAAACAAAACTACTCTTTCAATTTTACATTTTGTTCTGGTTAAATGTATAATCACTTAAATGCAAAAAACACCTTCTAGTAATAATAATGAGAGGTAAAAAGTGGCCTGCATTTGAGAGCTAAATATATTTGGAATTAACTAATTAATTAATTAGGCATTCATCAGTTTCAATAAATGACTTTCACTGATTGTTAGCCACACTGACATATTTGGCACATTGGTCACTAACAAATATGCATGGAGACTTTTTGCCATCTGTATCAGACCTTGCCCTAACCTGGACACCCAGTCTTCCAATACACCTCCGAGCTGTGTCTGCTGTACTGCAATTTACGGCACCATTTTGGGTCAGGGAGCAGTTTGATTCGCTTCTCCAGCTGCCACCATCACTCTCTCTACCCGACACTGCCACCAAACCGCCCTCCAGTGGGACACGCCACTCATGGACCCCCGGCTAGACACAGCAACTGGAAAATGAGGACGACAACTCCATCTTGCCGTCTTTGGACAATCCACCATTTTGTGACATGCAGTGTCTTAGAGGCCAAACTAGCCGATGGTCCTATTATCTCATTTGCACCAAATCGTTGTCACTCCATGCCATTAAAGTGAGAATGCTAACCTTTACCCCCATCTCATTGCTAGCTCAATAGGTGACAATTTACAGGAGCGACTTCATTAGAGAACCCATTGGTGTGCTACAGGGGAAAGTCTTATGAGCTTTCAAGTAATAAAAGTGTCTCAGAATAAGTAGCAATGCAAGGAAAAGAGAGACAGGCTTCTTCTGTAATGACAGTACTTAACAATTTGAGGAGTCAGAAAGCTATTCTGAGGTTACCTTCTCCCAGGTCCAGGACAGCAAGGACAGCACTGCTCCTAGCCTCTCCTAAATGGTTGGTAGCAATGCAAGAGTAGAGGCCTGCATCAGTAGGCTTGCAGTCCCGGATCCACAGACCACCGTACTCCTGGTTATCCATGCTGAGGAGTTCATCATTGTGGTACCAGAACAGCGATGGCTGTGGGTCTCCTGCCACAGCAACCTTCAGCCTGATGTCACAGCCGGTACCCACTGCGGCGTTCCTCATCTTCCGGATGAAGACGGGGGGAGTCGGTGTGGGATACACTGAGCTCAGGTCAGGCACTAATTGGTCAGGGTTGACTTTAGCCCGTTTGGAGGGTATCCGTGGGCTTGGGGGTGCGACTCGCCCGGATCCATCATCTGCACCCTTCTTCAGGGTCACCTGCACCTCAGCCTTCCTCATGATTCAGCAGGACTTTGACAAACTGCGTACCAGGTGGACTGGAAAAACTCCGGTAAAATGAATATTTCTGACTTCATCCAAAGAAATTACTTGTCCATGGCAAAATTTGCTGTTTTGTTGAGGTAAATGCTTTCAATGTTTTACTGGAAATCACACAAAACAGGGTTCACTTCAGTAGTGTCAGCTGTTGACTGTGACTCTAAGATTCTAAATGTCTCCTTAGATATTTAAAGAACCTCAAGCAGCATGCGAAATTGCCAACGGAGTATAAATAAGAAACTGGCTCCAGAAAGCCCTCAGGCAAGTGAAGTTCTTCAGTAAACACTGGGATTACCTTTAGAATGTCTGCAAATGAGAGTTTTGGAGCATGTTTTCTCACATCCTTGAGCAAGTCCAATTAGAGAAGCAGAAAATTAAAAGTTTTATCTTTGGCC